>JAECUM010054118.1:0-13857 GCA_016617855.1 Megalonaias nervosa
ATGATTCCGTTGCCCCTCAAAAACAAATTAATGCATGTGATGATGGATTTGATAATGTCAGTAAGCAAAGTAATAATGAACCTAGACTATGCCGAAGTATGTCTCTTGTGTATAAAAAGTGGACTTAACTATATCCACAGACATAGGTAAATCAGATTCGTAAATGACGAACTACGTGTATGTGACAAGATGAAATCTTTGCCGACATGGTGAAAAAACAGCGCCCAAGATTCAGCCAGGACGTGTGAGAAAATTCAAGACGGAAACCGTAACTTTAAACCTTCCAATAGAGCACTTTCGGGACTATCTCATCAAAGGATACATTTATCTACTTCGTGGAATGACAAACGTTTCGTTTTCAACGCCAATACACGAGGAATGTTTAACATTAACGGCAAATACTTGAGATTACTTACTTTTCGGAATGTAGTATTTTCTGTCCGTAGGAGCATGCTATCGAAGACAAAATTTAGAAGCGTATACGTTAGGCTATTCCCCAAAACCTCTAACTGACGGTTTGTTAGTTGATGATCTAAACTAAAATGTCAAAGATCGTTGATGCGAAAATGCATTTCTCGAGAGTTGCTTGCAACAAATCCAACATATATAGGTATGGTAAGATGCACGTGCTTCATTCCCCATGAGTTCTGCCTTGTGATAAATCACACAAGTGGTCTTTTCTTAAAGGATAGCCGCTACAAAACAAATCTTCAGAACATGCCTGGTAGGTAAACATCTATTTTCCATACGTGATGATGCATGTTCAACACTTCAAATTCTCTATACGGTATTTCCGCAACAATAACATATGATTCCCTCTGATCTATTGCTGTCAGTTATGAAGATATCCCTAGTATTGACTGTATATTACAAACGCTTCTTAGAAATAATAAACCCAGTCATATTTTGTATTTACCAGTTGATGGTGATTCTATTTCTCGATATTCAACTGCTTTAAATCAGACGGCATAAATAGAATTTATTTCAAACTAGAAAAACCTAAAGAAAACAAGTGCGGGAAAAGCATCATCTAGAAATGGGCACCTAAGCATCTACAATGAACCTACTTGAATTAGACTGTTTGATTGCTTTCAGAGATTTAAAAGATGCGTATTACTCATTTTAAGTATACCCTCATCAACTATAATGTAGTATAGTCTTTGTTCCGAAAGCAACCAGTGTTTTCAATGACCTGTTGAATTAAACTTATCCAAACGCCCCTTCGAAACGGAACGGCAATGTTGGTTGTTAAGATGACAGTTTAATGCGGAGGTATTCTAATGTGTTTACAATGTGAAGGATACTGCCACTCTGATCGACATTTTGGGATTCAACAATGTACAGTTGCAAATCTGTGTTCCGACCCACTCATTGAATTGTTTTTATTGAACTTCATTTACACTCCGTTGACATGACAACTTGCTTGGATCCAGAAAAGATTCTCTCACTCTCGGAATAACGCACCTCTCGCTCACGCTGGGACGGATATTATTACAAGATGATGGGGAAAATAAAATGTCTCTCGATAAACATATAAATAGTGTAGTGGGCGAATTAACACAATAAATACAAAAGTTGTTTGTCACTTAAAACCTTACCTATAATATTGTCTGAATTTCGTAGGCGACTGGAAAATCCATATTACACTAATGATGGATAATTCAGTAGCAGTGAAATACACAAGAGATGGAAGGGGTATAAATGGTTATTATAGACAAATAGAAGATCTTGTTTTTACATTAATTGCTATTTCTGACTTTCTGTCATGCCCGACAGTTTATGGCTTTAGCTTGGTTTAAGATATTGTATAAGCACATATATATCAAGTTGTTTGTAAACAATGTCGTGGATACTGAAACTCTTGATCATTTTTGCATCAAGGCTTAATAGATCATGTCACACCTAGTCCGCTTGGTTTCAATTACTCTTGATACTTTTAAAATCTGATGAGAGGTATGATTTGAATTATTCAAGTATGGCTTGAAAAACTTCCTCTTATTTATATGTGATTAATCCCGCATTCTTTCCAAATGGAACGACATACTACTCATGCCGCAAGATACCAGACTCGATGCAATTGGGAGCCTTCCCCTTGTCAGGCACTCGTTCCATAGTCTAGGCATATAAATCAGAATTCCATAATCTCGCATTAAATTTAAAGAGACCGTAAATGGTCTTTTTCGCAGTCAGTTGTATTTTTTTCTTAGGATTCCACGTCTTACATCCATTTGCTCTTTTGAATTTAATAATATTAAAAGATATATGTGTCTTTGCCCACATACAATGCATTGTCCTTGATGTGGCAGACTTTGGCAGACTTTCGAAACTATCACTAAAATTGAACAGACTACAGTGAATATTACAGTATGCGACCATTCAGTGTTGAGTACTTATGTAGATTGCTAAATTTGCTTTTAAAGAAGCTAACTTTTTCATTCAGTCACTGTAACTTTGACCTTTATCCTTACGACCCAAACTTAGGCTAGCTTATCACCTCATGTATAGGCCACCCACTGGCCCACAATCGTGAGACGGTGCTAGATTATTGTGCGGGAACCATTTTTCCTCTTTACATCGCATGGCATTGGCATATACTGATAGTTACATCTATTTATCTGTTTATCTGTCTATCTATCTGTCTTTCTATCTATCTATCTATCTATCTATCGATCGATCTCTATCTTTCGATCTCCCTATTTATCGGTCTCTCTATCTATCGATCTCTCAATTTAGCTGAATGCTTCTGTAGCTGTTAGAAATGTCAATCATTATTTCACTAATTTACTATCCATGGTGCAGTATTATATTGAACAACGATTACATTTCCAATCCAATAAATGTGATGTGTGTATATATATATATATATATATATATATATATATATATATATATATATATATATATATATATATATAATGTCTAAAGCCTAAAAAGCTGGAAGAGTGCCATATAATCAACACAACACTGAATGATAATGTAATTTGTAAGAACATATAACTTTCGCTTTATGCTCTCTGTTGGTTGTAGCATATATTAATACATGTTACGGGATATGTCGTGTCAAGGCAACTGGAGATATGTGTCTTCCAGAGAAGAGACTGCTGATGTAGCCGATCCTAGTTGACGTGGTCGGGTAAGGGAACAGCAACCATTGGATTACGATTCTGTTGCTATTTCTGCTGAGCTACTGTTTCAATGTGTTGCAGATCGTTCTCTTTTCCAAATGTTATTTCACATTGTTCAAAGAAAACTTATTGCACATATATATATTGCGGTTTCCTTCAACGGAATGTACACTTATAATTACACGTCGGTAAGCTAAACGTTTTACATTTTTAAACTGGTAATTATTGCATAATTGCTAATAGTTTTTATTCACATGAACATGTGTTTTTGCTCACAAATACTTCGTGTTTGATTAAAAGTAATTAGAAAAGTAACGTTTTGTAATACTACTTAATCAGTAAGATTACTACTTTGAAATAATATTTTCCGAAGTAAGATAATTATTAAATAATATTTTAAGGTAATAAATACTTACAAATATTTAATTTATTTCGTTAAACAAAAATGTTATCAATATGTTCTTGTCTTCTACTTCGTTCACTTTAATTTTGCATTATTTGCAATTATTTGACATTACTAAAATTACTAATCTATTAGACAAGCGTGCTTATATAATTTTAGTTATTTCGAGTAATAGAGATTTTTGTTTCCGCAACTGCAAGTAAACAAAAACACTAAGTGTGGTTGTTATCCAATACAATAGGAAGAGTTCATATTAGGAGAGCCTAACTGACTTAACAAGATACAGATAAATCACATTTGCAAACGCAGAGCCTATACTATATACATAGTTAATCTACGACAGGTCAATACTATGGTCGAAGCAAAATGAAAGGTACAAAATAAACGCGGCATCAATTTCTTTTACGAATGTGCAAATCAACCGAAATCGTTATGTGTACAATTTAGTTTGTTTTCCTTCTGGCAACTGAATTACGTTAGTTTTCGTTACCCTCACACAACCTATATATCAATATTAACACACAATATATGCGTGTGCATACATTGGATAAAACAATATTGTATCATGTTCAATCTAGTTTGCATGGTCCTGGCAATTTATGTGTGTTTGATATTGCTAATTAGCAGAAATATCGTCACTCATTCTCGCATGGCTAATGTAATATTTTAACCTTTAAATCAAACAAAAATGATCGAAATATTTCATTTGTTAGCAATTAACAAAGACAAATAAGGCATAAACAATAAGATATATATTTGGAATGAATCCGTTAGAGATAAACAACAGTTAAAAACGGAAGCAAAATGTCTTTGAAACCACCAAGCAAAACATATCTATACCAGCATAAACAAAAGATAAATAAATGATAAATCCCAAAGTTAACATTAGAGAACTATTTGCATGACATTGAATTAAAAGATTTTAACTCTGATGTATTATCTGATGAACAATCTAGAGAAACCAGGACAGTAATGTATAAAGATTTTTCAATACGTGCATGAACAATCTAGAGAAATCAGAACAGTAATGTATACAGATTTTTCAATACGTGCATGAACAATCTAGAGAAACAACGACAATACTTGTTAAAGTCTTTCCAAAACGTACATGAACAACGTACAGAAACGACATAAATGGATGACGCCTATTCAACACCTACATCGACAATCTAGAGAAACCACCACAGTAATGGATAGAGCCTTTGCAAGGCTTACATGAAGAGCTTATGAAATTATTAGACTATGAAGATATTGCAGATGATATCGATTCATAAACTTCACTCATTCAAATTCAACGTGGAGTTGTGCAACAATGAATCTTAGAGTAAAGAGAAGAAATACAAAAAGAAAACCATCATCGGAAAGAAAGAAAAATACACTAGACTGGGCATTAAACGACATGAATTGATTTGAAATAAATTCTTGGAAAACATTTAAACAAGGTAGAAAAGAAATTCAGAAAGTAAAATGCCGTAAGTGCAATAAGATAAAACAAATTAATAATATTTTAACAAAACGAAGTAGCTACTAATATCATTATTACGGTTCTTTAAGTAAAAGTAACTTCTTCTTATTAATAATACAGACAATGTGTTGTTCCATATATATTATAAGTGATCCAAACTTATTCAGTCAACAACACGCAATGGCTTTTGTTACCTTGTTATGTATCTATTTATATCAGTGTGACTTTATTTCTCCTAATAAATCTTACATCTTTAAATTAAGCTGAGCAATAACGTCAAAGCAATCGTTGCATACTGGCTGTTGTACGTGGATATAAAGCCTTATTTAATCGTATATTGTATGTTCCCTCCTATTGCGCTGATTTGGGTTATGATTTCTAAAGGCAAGAACATTAACATGTTTTCTTTAAAAGAACAGAAACAATGTATGAATATGATCAATGGATTATAGCTGATATGATTATGTTGAAGCTAACATGAAAATAAACTGATTTTGCTGAATTTGGAGGCGTGACTAATCAAGTGACTGAGAAATGCAGCATTATAATTTAACAACGATTCTTTCTCATTTATCATTCATTACAGACGATAACATCACCACTACTTTACCAATGGAACAAAAACCCAAAATTTAGTATGCACCTTCTGCTATTGTTTCTTATTTTGTAATATTAGTTTACGTCTTCCTTTAGCTGAGGAAGATACTCCTGTGTTATGATATTCTACATGTATTATATGAGTCAAATGTAAGATTTGTGCACTGTGAGCCAAATAAAACCCATTTGGATAACCTAAATAGATTAAAACGACGTTAATAACCTATGATCATAAAAAGCACAATAATGCACTCGAGAAATGAATTGATAGGATTATGGTTACTGGTAAAAACACAAATCAATTCGAATAATAATGTGTATAATGCCTGTCCGTGTCTTGGACATCATAGAAAAAGGCTTTTAAAATACGTAATCTATAATTAACTATTCAGAACAGAATAATTTCTTCAGATCTATTAGTACTTACACGACTCTTGAGCTCTTCGTCCTGAAAATAACATAGGAAACTTTACATTAGAAACATTCAAATAATAATAGCCATAGCGCAATGACACGTCGTAAATGTACTAGCCTTTGCGTTATGTATTCTGAACGAATTAGTGTGGCAGAGTTAAGGATGGATAGCTTGTTTCTAGTTTGGTTTTGTAATAATGTAGCTCGTGCTTTATTATAACAACCGTGATCGCCGTCATCTCTGCATGAAATGATTAAAGTGAGTGGAGTGGGGCAGCTTAAAGTCATTATGGATGTGTGATATTGTGTCGCTGTTATAAGACTTTAAGCTATGAACAAGCATACAACTAGTATAGACTATGTGCCTTATTGTTTAGAATATTTAATTTAAGTTGTGTGTTAATGTTTAATATTTTTATTTTTATTTTTATTTTCGTTGTATGCTATGGGTAATGAAACATTGTAACTAGTTGCTGACCTTGTTCTAAAATCAATGACAGTTTTGGTATACAACTTTTATATTTTTTTTTATCTTTGTCAAAGTTAGAATCATTAAGTTGAATCAAGGTCATACCTGTGCTACGTGACAGATATCATGTGTCAATTCGTAACAAACTTCTGTTTTTTCCAGAATAATGAACTTTGACCCTCATCAGGAAAGCTGTTTTGCGTCTTAATTAGTCTTATAACTGATGTTTTTGATAAAGGTTGTTCAGTTGTGCTTTAACATTTAGCACTTTAAGTTGCGTTATGTTGTGACCAGTTTGGTCTGAATTTTATTTTCTTCAAATTTATGAATTCAAGTTATTATTTTCCCTGGAAATACAAAACTGCTCTGACAAAATTGTTGGATAAAGACATTCAATGGAATGTATACTGAATTCAAAACTGGAATACTAATTTAGGTGATTCAATTAGAAACCGATGACACATCTGCACTTCGTAGGATATAACAAATGTCATCGCCTTCAAGTTCGGATTTCATCGGGACTCGAACTCAGTTTAGTTCAGGATTTTTACTACTAGGACTTTTATTTTTTAGTTCTTGGATCATTTTTGAATTTAATTAGCAAAACCTTAAGTTCTTTTTTCTCATTTTATCCTTTGTATTCTAGGGAAATAAAGTATGTGTTAAATGTTACAAAGCTTGTTGTTTTCACTTTTTTTCTGTCAATTATTTTAAAAGCATAGACTCGTAACCCTTATATAAATATTTAAACATTTAGCATATTCAGATAACCAGCAAATTTTACTCTGTGGAATGAACTATCGTAGATGTTGATTTTCAGAATACATCAATCCCATCCCATTAAAAATGGTATGTAAATAATGTTTTTCTAGAAAGTAAAACACTAGTTTAGTCTCTTCTCTTACGCAAATGAGTTGATTTAGCATAATTGTTTGGATCAGAATTATAAATATACTTGAACCTAAGCGCATCTTTCTGATACTGATACCAACAGATTAGAGTGAACCCACTATGAAAATATTATTGGCATTAGGGCTTTAACAAATTATATAAAAACCTGATATGATATGAAGAGGTTTTTCTTTCTCATGTGTATCTGGATCATATTCATTTAATATTTATAATTATCCGACTGTTGTAGCTGTGAATTTTGAAGTGAATTGTCATTCAGACATGGTGCTTAGCATTGTATTATATGGCTTATATAAAACAATAAATCCAGCTAACACTAGGCAAAGGAAAGTTAAATATACAATGTGATAAAGTTGTTGTCTACGCACATTAAGATTGAACAATCTTCTTTTCATTTCAACGAGCTTCATCCATAGAGTAATATCAAATACTAGATACTATAAAGAGAAACATTACATTGGTTAAATACCAGTGACAGATACATTTTGCATGGATAAAGTTGCTTTTTTAAACCCAACCTACACTATCACATATATGTATTACTCCCATCCAAGAAACATCTAACGACGAGGCGAATATATAGGCAAGTCCGCTCAATCTTCATTGTACTTTAAAGGAAATATAGAATTCCATCAATAAGAAGCACAAATAAAGAACAGTTATCTTGTAATGAGCTCTATCCATTGACAGGTACACTTTACTAACTTAAACGGCCCAAACATTATTATTGATTAGGTATACTTCATTGTGCCTGTCGCCGAAAAAACACTCAAACATACACTGAACGTTTCATTGCTCCGTAAATAAGTATAAGATTCATTATTGCATACACAAGATAGTATAAGTAATTATACAATTTTAACAATGTTTCAATCATATCGCTGGTTTGTCTGCAGTGTGGCACTTTAGAGTGATGTCTAGCAGCATTGGAGCATCA
Source organism: Megalonaias nervosa (assembly GCA_016617855.1). Lineage (NCBI taxonomy): Eukaryota > Metazoa > Mollusca > Bivalvia > Unionida > Unionidae > Megalonaias > Megalonaias nervosa. The sequence goes on from JAECUM010054118.1 coordinate 8,323, forward strand.
TGCCATAGACTCATCTCCCACCTAGTCACATTATCTTGACACCAGGCCGACCAGTCCTAAAATTCACCTCTTAATGCTGAGCACTAAGTGAGGCAGCTGCTGGTACTATTTTAATAAATCTTCGTTATGACTTAGCTGGAGTTCGTATGTAATATATAAGTATGCCAGTAAAATATTCTTTATTGTTGCATGTTATAATCCTCAAAATTATTCCTATAAGTTCAAATTAGTGAAGTGTTAAAGTAACTCGGCATTTTCAATAAAATATTGCCATTTCTTCCTTTCCCTGACGATAGCGATAATTGCATATAGAGAAATATCTTAAATAAACTAGGCCTCTCTGTCTGTCTCTCTTTCTCGCAAGGCCTCTTTGTAAACTAAGCCTCTCTGTCTGTCTCTCTTTCTCGCAAAACCTCTCTGTAAACTAGGTCTATGTCTGTCTCTCTTTATCGCAAGGCCTCTTTGTAAACTAAGCCTCTCTGTCTGTCTCTCTTTATCGCAAATCCTCTTGTTTAGACAAAAAGGGTAGAACGCGGTTTTGGATATAAGCATATGGCATACATACATACCACAGGTTAAATATTTCGTCTTTACAGATCACTGCCGACTCACCTAAGTCCAACTGGGTTCGAGTTTTGAGCTCTGATATTGTAGGTAAGTAAGAAAGCTTGCCTGGAGTTTATTGTGGGTAAGCGGTGCATACCGGGGTTCTCTTGGGTTCTCCCTATACCGGCTGCAATGTATGGCCTATCTTCCGTTGAGAAATACCGTTAAAACCAAAAACAGTATACATACATACATACATACACGCATACATACACGCATAAATACATAAGAACATGCATACATACATTAATACAATGGAATCTTCTTGAACATGTCAAGGTATTACTCTTAAATAAGAAGAGCTGATTGAATCGTATACCACATATTTTGACTTACTGCATTAATGTGCGTTTCGGTAATCACAGAAAACAATTTTCTTTAGGTGCTCTACCAAATTAAGAGAAATAGGGTGAAAATATTCTTTCATCAGTAAACGAATCGGCTATGGAGGAGCTCACAGTAAAATGATATTTTTGGTTTCTAGCTTCAATTGCTTGGAAAACAAATCATCCTAATTTACAAGGAATAATTGACCCCTTTCACACGAGTTGCCGTTCCTGATATCGACAGCTAAAAATCGAAATGGGGCTATGACTGCTTTGTGAATGTGCGGATAATATTGCCGACGTGACGGTATCAGCGACCACGTAGCATCATTTTAAGCGATGTGTCCATGGTAGAGATGGTGTCTGGGTTTGTGCAGGCAGGCAAGACAAGAGGTGCCGCAGCCGTTTGATCAATTTTCGGATCTCCGTACAAGAATAAATACAAATTACTAAACCTGTATGTTATTATTCTGTATTCAGATTTAACAATTCTGTAAATGTGTTGAAACATTTTCCTGAAGTTATCCATCATGGAAAACAGTTACAGCTCTGTTTGACATATATTTGTACTGATATATCTCTGTCTGTCTGTCTGTCTGTCTGTATATATATATATATATATATATATGTATATATATTATACTACTACTACTACTACAAATGATAATAAGTAATTAATCATATTATTTATATTTTTTAGATGTGCATTATACATAATAAAATTACCAATAAAACTGTTTATCACCTTCTTCATAAATTTTTGACATATTTTCAATAGAGATACATGTATCTTTAAGATCAAGTTTTGCGTATTTTTATGTATTAAAATATCACTTATCTGTACTGTATATGCATTGTTCTATGTCAATTACTCGTTAAGGAATGAAACAATTACGTCAGTTTAAACATTTAAGGCATGACGTCATCTTGGTGTTGTTTATTTTATCACATATATGCATTACAAATTTCATGTGCTCTAATTTGTCAAGCAGATGAAGAATTCATAAAATCAAATGATGTTATTAACATTTGAAGCAAACTAAGGAGATAATAGAGGATGGCAAATAACCTGATAAAGTTATATCTCGCGGTAAGGAGTAATTTAATTTCCATAAATAAATGTACTCTCATAAATCGTATATAATATGTCAACATGTAAAAGGAAAAGCGTATTTGCTCTCAAACGATAGAGTATACACACATGAGTGTATTCGCAAATATAAACTATGTGCAAATCATTGATTACATGAACAGAGTATTCGACAATATGTTACTTGTTAACCTATATACTGTGCGGGTTATCTCGAGCTTAAATTTCGTATAATGGCACTCAAGTCAATTACAAAAATATTCACTTCATGATGACGTCCTTCTTTTGCATCCGTGTATTATGCAAATTACAAGGTACAATACGTTTCCTCTACAGTATTTGCCGCATTGAAAGACAAACCCGCAATGAAACAATAACATTCAGTATTGCAAACAGATTCTGTCACTGCGATTGTGTCTAAAAAAGTTTTCTACAGATATGCCCTCGAACGCATCAGATAACCCAATAATTTCCGATACAATATGTTAAAAAGTTTATCTAATTCTCGCTATATTCTAATATTCAAAATTCTGTCAAGGATCTCCTACTTCGAACCGTAACATCTGCGCAGTCTGCTGCTAAGACAGCAACATCTCAAAGGAAATTAACATTCTATGAAACCATTAAACAGGTTGCATATATATATATCTTAATATTCTTTTCTGAGAACACCTTACGCCTCCCATCCAATACGTTTCTCTGTTATCCTTCAGCAGTGTGGTAATGGGACTGTTTAGTTGTCGATCATTTCAACGCCTCCTACCTGCCTTTTCATGACTTAACCCTGCGGCTCATGCAAGTGAATTCCAGCGGCAACAATAGATGCCCGATGAGTTCGAGCTTAACATGTGAGTGACACTTCCCCACTACCATCGGCCCTGGCTTTAATCTACTCAAGTTATTGGTCGCAGCTCTTGTCTGCAATGCTGATAATATTGTCTAGCTTCTTGAGTTCAGTTAATTCTTTGCGAAGTCGTCCGTTCTTGAATAACATCCAAGCATTACAGGATGTCATTTATGACCGCAGGGTCTCATCTTCGGCTGCTCTCACATCATCGTAATTGACATTGACCAGATACTATTGTTGACAGTAATAAATTAGTGTGAGACAATGTAAGCCAGCAGCAAGACTATAAATGTCAAAGAAAGCTCGTCCGTTCGCTTGTTCTTGAAAATATTTATCTGATAATCGCAGCGGGTGTTTGATTATGATGCCAAAACATTACCGTATAACACGGAGAGCATTGTGGAAGCATTTGCTTCCCTGAACATTACGTTAATTAAATTGCCCTAAAAGTGCTGCGTTTGTGTCATCATAAATCACTCTTTAGCCTAAATGAGTCATGTTGATTCATCAAAAGTGCCACAAGCCGTAAAATGCTATATAAGTTTTAAAGCGCGTATCCGCAGGGCTTTGAAACATAAACGTTAGTACGTGCAAGGCGAATACCAGGGGATGAATAAAACGAGAAGCGAGAAAGTCATTGCATGATAGCGTGCAAGAAAATTCAAGACGCTGACGTTAAGTGATCGTTAGTCACGAGTGGACATTGAGGAGGTTGAGGACCTTGAAGGACTGAAACTCCCAGTCAGGGGATTGAACTATTCAACGAATAGACAGATGACCTCGGAGCCAGCAAAAACAGCGAATACAGCGAAGATCTTCAGGATTAACATAAAGAACAAAATAATTACAGAGACGACTTTGGCATATAATACATGGAAATCCTAAATATAATTCATTTGCACCACAATGATTGCTAGCGTCCACTGATATGAACAGATACCCGCTTGACGAACCTATCATTTCAGCAGGAATTTGATAACAATCTGCGGTTCCTGTAACATAGTAAAACATCATTTCATACGACGCTGCTCAACCGTCAACATCAACAGCAAGGATACCACGTCTTTTGTGGCTACTGAATGGAATAATGTTGCATACTATCCAACGTAATTTAATCTGATAAAGAGCCGCTGGATGTTGATCGCGCCATGAATCGTGAGGATACATCACCCTTATTTATAGTAAAGAAAACAATGGATGTGTGTGTATATATATATATATATATATATATATATATATATATATATATATATATATATAGATAGATAGATAGATATGTGTGTGTGTTTCGTGTCTGTGTGTGTCTAAATGGTCTGATGGTTTCTGATTCGCTAACTCTGTTAGATCTCATGGACTAGCCACGGCTGGATGTGAGGCATATTCCTAACGTGGATGACCCACAGCCGGTTAGGAGGGAACCTGTGCATGAGTTCAAACTTTTCGCGTAAAATCATGGACTTAGAACGCCGAAAGGCATAAGGAAAGGACTAGAGCTATGTTATCGCAACCTCTATTGCAAATGGGACTGCCGCGTATATTCGTCAAGAAGAGCCACCGGAATTTAAGTTGCACATGCTCGAGGGTGAATTAGAAAAGTATCTTTCACTCATTCCATACACGCACAAAGCAGGCACAGGAGTTGTGAAATTTGTCTCCAAGATACGACAAAGAATCCTACCAATGTTAGAGTACACTGGCACCTCCAGAATTAAGTTAGACAGTATTGTGAATGTGTACTTGATTCTGTGTTCATTATCCAACCCTTGTGGTTTAGCAATGATTTCTATATAGTGTTGAACAGTGAAGAGGTAGAGTCCATCACTGACGAAACCGTCAACGCTTTTGCATCGATCCTCGAAATATTGAAAAACTAAGCAGATTCAGGTTGGACACTTGCCAGATGCGTGAACGTTTCAATGTATATTTTCTCTTACAAGGACTTTCGCGGGCCGAGCTTTATTTCCACACCAAAATTATGTTCTGTATCCGACAGTGATAAACGATAAAAAAGATGACAACCCGTGTTTCTAATGGGCGATTAGATCCGCGCTCTAGCTCGCATGCGATGATACAAATCATCAAAAATACCAACATCACCTGCATGAAACTTAAGTTTCGAAAAAGTATTTAATCTAGAGATGCCATACCAGTATTTCCTGTGCAGAAGCCATACTAAAAGATGGTTGCAGATCTAAACTACGGTATCGTCGGTAATGTATTTGTTTCGAACAACCGCTTAAGTGATAAACACCTGTCCCACATTTACCAAGCAAACATTCATATGGGGGGACTGCTGTTCGTCTGATGAGCGCCGTGTCATTACATTTGGACAAAACAATTTTCCCGACTGCTTTGCCGGCGTAACAAGAACACAACAAAATTATATCCGCTGCGATGCCACGTGAATGTATTTATCAGTTGCGTCACGTTGATGACTTCCACTGTTTGTTTGTGAATCATTAGGAAAAAAAAACAAAACAGTACTATCATACCAAAACTCAGCAAGATCATGTTAAAATTCACTTCGGTGCAACGGAAGATGACTATCCTTTATTTGCCTTATTATGTATATTTAATTCTGTGCTTAACATTTTTCCATGATTGTAAGTTGTACTTTAGAGAATGTAAACATAAATCTATCTATCTATCTATCTATTTATCTATCT
>JAECUM010054121.1:0-16856 GCA_016617855.1 Megalonaias nervosa
AGAAGTATTTCTTGTTTTTGTTTTTACTGTACTGTCCGCCAACTAATCCGTTAAAGTTTTTTATCCAACAGTAATGTCCCTGAAAAAATAATAAATTTATTGTCTTTTGCGAAGCATTTTCTGAAATATATCTCGGGTAAACATTTTCTCGTTCGTCTAGTCCGAAAATATTTACTGAGATATCGTTTTGCTTTTCGAACTTTGGTATATGATTTTCTGCTACTGGAAAGTTGATGCCATCAAAATTGAGTTCGTCTTTGTGCGGAAAATACTTGTTGACGCGATCGGAATTTTGTTCTTTGGGAAACATCGCGGAAAGAATAGACCACTGGAAACATTTGTCGTCATTGTTTTTGACATTTATACAGCACTTTTTGTTCTTAATTTTTTGAGGAAGATCGACTTACAAATTACCGCGAAGTACATTATATTTTGCTGTGTGAAATAAAACTGCTTTTATCATTTCGAATTTCCAACCTGACCCTGACGAAGTAAATTCTTCTAGTTTTTTGTTTATTTCTTGATGTATTTCATCGGCGACCATGGCAATGTTTGTTCCAGTTAATATCTTTCTAGATTTAGCTGTTAAATAGGGCTCCGAGATTTCGCTCTCAAAACTTTTTGTTTCAAAAATTACGTCAAGTACATCTTCGACTGCATGCAACTTTGATAAAATCGTATGATATTGGACTATAAGTTTGATGCTTTTGTGAGCAGCAAGTTTTCTAGCTATGACGGGTTGTAAAAGATGATATAAATTTGTAGAGCTAAAATTAGCTAATATGGTCTGATCGTCGAGTTTATAACTGTTATCATAGCCTGAAAATGCCGAAGCAATTTTTTCGGATTTGATAATGCTCTTTTTTGCAATGTCTCGCAATTTCAACATTATATGTAATAGTAATATTGTTTATTTAATTGAAATTTTTTAATTTTTTTAATTAGAGATATGGAAAACCCTATAGTATAATGACAGAAATCTTGAGATATCTACCGCTGACCGCGAGTGAGCAAGAGATATATCATGTTCACCATAAGTATAACTTATACGCTGGAAATGCATTAGGTTCTGTTATCAATATAGCAACCAAAAGAGTTATTGGCATATCTACACCTGCTGGCATGTTAATTTCAGTAAAAGGTGATAATGCAAAAAGAATCAGAATGTTTAGAAAAGATTTTATTTATACTTTGTTTGTTGGCGATATTCCAGAAGGACAGCGAGTATATCGAGCAAATGGCGCAGTTGCTGATGATAATATCGAAAATTTAGGTTTACAAAATGAATTTCAACCCCATCCAATCTTTGACCTATACGAAGCAAATGATAAGGGAATTATTCGACATAGAAAAACAAAAAAAGTTATTGGAAATTTGAGCAATGCTGGTTATTTACAAGTAATGATACGTGGAACAAAAACAGACTTTGTTGGTTACTATAATCACCGTTTTGTGTTTGAAACTTTTAATGGCGCTATTCCAGCTGGTTTAGTTGTCGATCATATTAATAAAAATAAAACAGATAATTGTCTTGAAAATTTAGATTTGGTTACACAACAAGAAAATATAAATCGTGGAATTGGTGATGGTAATAATTTTAAATATCCTGCTAAACAAATAATTTCAATAAATCTGGAAACGTCTGAAGAAATGAAATTTAAATCGATAACAGCTGCTGGAAAATATCATAAAATTTGTTGCCAATCGATAAAAGGTGTTGCCGATGGCAGAACAAGATCAGCAACTTCTATGATAACATTTAATCAGTTTAGTTTCAGATACGATAACTAATAATAATATTTTCCAACTCATTTCGAGAGAGACAATTATGACCAAATTCCATGATATCATCGCGATTTAATCGTAACGTCATTATTTTATTTATATCAAGTTTTATTTTATCCGCTGCCGTTAACAAAAATTTGTCAGATTCGCCCAATGTTATCATAACGTCGACAAAATGAAAATTATATCCCAACAAGCAATTTCGAACTGCTTCGGTTAATTCATTTTTGTTTAGTATATTTACTCGACAATGATATTTTATTTCCATATTATATATTAATTAGATAAAAAGATTATTATAATGAGCTTAATCGAGAGATTAGCTCAACTTCACTCGGAAGATTTTTTTTCAGTTTCTAATGTCACATTAAAAAATATCACCGACGATAGATTTGCTGATTATGCTGAAAAAGACATTTTATATAACTATGACGATGATGACGAAGATGATGTTGTTGTTAGCAAGAAACATTTAAGCAGACCAACAACTGGTCGATATGATGTTAAGTACCACATTGCCAAAAAAATATTAAAATTTAATTTTAACGTTGCCGAGCACCAAATATTTTGGCAGCTTATAAGGCCCTTTCTAAACGTAAAAATACCAGGACAACAAAGAAACATAAAATACGATTTTATTTTTGTTAAAATATTTAATTTAATGCCAGTCGATGATGCGAGAAAATTACATTTAATTTCTTTATGTAAACCAGTAAAATGTAAGTCAGTACTAATAAAATACGAGCAAATTTATAATAATATTATTCAGTCGATGCAATCGCAGTCGATGCAATTGCAGTCGATGAAATCGACTTAGTTGGTACCCAACTATTAAATTTATCGCTATATCCGCGCCATTTAACTAAACTTTTGTTGCCGCGCTTTCTAATAACTTTTTCAATAACAAATATATCTTGTTCTGTTTTCTGAAGTTCTTGTTCGTAAAAACTGCCAGTTATAGGTTCTCCTAGCAAATCTTTCAACGAATATGTAACTGATATTGTTAAAAGTACTTTATCAACAACAAATACTTCTTTGCTCCAGTTCGGAGTAAATCCTTTTTCAAACGTTTTTTTCCGTCAATGAAATTCTAACTTTATCGCCAACTCTAAATTTATGTCTTCGGTACATGTTTTCATTAGCTAGTATTGGATTTGCAATCGCGTCATTAGGCGACATTCTAGTGGTTCGGTGTTTCGTGTTATTGTATTCGTCAACAATTTTCTGTAAGTTGTCGATGTATTTATTCGTGTTTTTGGCTGTCAAATACTTATGAATTTTTTCGTTAAGCGTGCGATTAAATCGCTCGACAATGACGCTTTTTCCCTCATTTCCAGTAACGTATTTTTTAATGTTATTTTGTTCCAAAAACTGCTCGAACTTTTTGTTAAAAAACTCTGCTCCGTGATCGGTCCAGATTCTGTTCGGCTTTCTTTCTGTAGTTGTTATTATATGCTTTAGCGCGTCAATCATCGATGTCCCTGTTTTATCCGAAACCGGTACGCTAAAAGCATATTTACTGAAAACATCGACAACATTAAAAAGATATCTCTTTGGAGCGCCATCAGCGCCAACGTTAAATTGAGCTAGATTTGACATATCAACTAAATCTATCGCCCAAATGTCATCAACAGCATTTGCTACAACCTTGCGTCGCGGAAACTTTTTTTTTTAGGTCTATGTAGCTCGACTGCAAGCGACGTTGTCGCTGGATCATCATATAAGTCTCTACCTAGTCCAGACTCTCCGAGTCCGAGTTTATATTTTGCTCCAATAATACCCTGTACCAGCCTTCGGTCAACACGCTCTCGCATATTTTCTGGTTTCATTTCGCGAAGTTCGTCTAACATTACTTTGTCGCAGCTGTGTTTTGTTTCTCCACTAGGTTGCCCAATATCTCTATAGCAGATATCATGGCGCATTGCTATTGCGTCAACCTGATTGTAAGGCTCCTGTCCTGGCAGCGGATTATCGTTTTCATCAAGTTGCTTATCAAGCGGATTCCACGGGCCAGTATATTTATGGCCTGGCAATGTCCATCCGCCTTTCGGTTTCGGCAGTTTGCCAATTAATTTATGTATGTCTACACCTAATCCAATTATTTCTCTGTTGTTGCATTTCTTGCAATATGCAACAATTTTATTTTGTTCGAGACATAAATCTCTATCGGCGTCGCAGTTGCATATCATTATTTATTTATTTATAATTGATAATTTGTTTGTTTTTGGTCGAATTCTGACATTTTTTGGTTAAATTCTGACGCTTTTTGGCCGAATTTCTTGTTTTTTTGAGGGTCAAAACCCCAGGGTTTTTCAATATAAATTTTATCATTTTTCGATTGAAAACCGTTTTTTCCAGATTTTTCATGAAAAAACGAGCAAAATCAAGCAATAAACAACAAAATAATTATAATATTGTGTGAAAATGACAACAAAATGATAAAATTTATATTGAAAAACCCTGGGGTTTTGACCCTAACAATTTATCGAGATCGACCCGATCTTTACTGATTTTTTCATGAAAAAACGAGATTTTCGAACAAAAAATCCAGATAAAACTGGTTTTCAGAGCAAATCAATAAATATTTATAATATCGGCACAGTTTTATTATTTCACAACATAAGTATTGTTTCCATCGTCTACTAAAATAACATCAGGACAACCCGCCCCCGGACTTTGTTGCTGGCAAAAACATACTTTTTCTTTTTCCACAAATTGCGCAAATACTTTTCAGCATTATTCTATTATTCTTCGTTTTTTCCGTTTTTTCGTCTTTATTTTCTGTTTTAGTTTTACATTTGAGACAATATGTTGACATTGTTATATTTGTAATTTAGATAAAATTAATCGCTATCTCATCATTAGCGTGAGAGGGTTGTTTGTCAAATTGCAAAATAAATTTTAAAAAATCTGGATTTTTGGTCATCTGTTTAATGAACATTATGCAATAATATCCACAAGCGGAAGTTCCAACTGGTTGAATCTGATTAGAAGAATAATTTATTATTTTGTTTTTACTCATATATCTTTTTACCGCATCACTTGGCGGAATTCCGAACGAGTCAAAATAATTGTTATCAAAAACAGCTACCCAATGTGTACCAGACCCGTCATTGAAATCTTGTATATTTATAACGCAAGAACCTGGCGATGCTGCAATCACCGCAAGTTCATCTTTGGAATAAACTCCGTGGAAATTTTTTACTTTTTTAAGTTGATCAAGTATATCAAAATTACTTAACGGAGCCGACAAAGTCGGCCGCGGCGACTTTATCTTAAGACGTTTTAACGTCTCGTTCCCGGCAGCGTTAGTCCTCGTCCTCGTCCTAACAGACCCGGCAATAGACTTCCCGCCAATCCTGCCAGTAATGGGGCTATTGGAAGAAATCCACCCTGTGTCTTTTTTTTCGTCGTCGTTTTTCTTTTCGTCGTTGTCTTTTTTCGCGTCGTCTTTCGTTTAGGCATTATATTTAATCTTTAGACAAACATTTTCTTTATTCCACAACCTTTAACTGCCTTTTCTAATGCGCCGTTGTCTTTGGCAACTCTACTATCTTTAACTGCCTTTTCTGATGCGCCAGAAACGCTGTTGTTTTTGACAACTCTACTATCTTTAACTGCCTTTTCTGTTGCGCCAGATACTGCACCAACCGCTGCTGCTATTCCCAATTTACCTAACACTGGCAAAATTTTAGGCAGTAATGCTCTGGCCATTACTGATAGTGCCGGACCGAAGAAACCGCCGTGTTTTGACATTGCAGTTATTTGTGCAGCGCTTAAATTTAAAACGAAAAGTTTTTTGCGATCGTATTTATTTGCTTGATTTTTGGTTAGCAATAATTTTGTTAAAGTCCCCAAAGCACCTGGGTTGATCTTTAATGAAACCGGCCTCCGCTTTGCAACAGCAGTTGCTAATTTTTTAACTTGACCATCGGTTAAATGTATTTCTTTTATAATATATTTTGTCATCTTATATAACGATTACAGATTAAACTTGTATTGTCATTTTACCTCCAATAGAGTCGATTGTAACAGATCTGTCGCTTATCACTAATGCATATACGTTTAACGTCGCTGCTGGAGCGGCTCCGAGTGTCCAAGTGATTTCAATATCAGCTGTGCTGTCTACAGCTCGCTCGCTATGTTTACTAACATCAAAGTAAAATATCGGATAAAGTGTACGAAATTCCTCTACTGATATTTGAGTTCCATCTCCAGTATCTTGATATTTCTGCATTGAGTCGAGCAGGTTCATGTAAGGTCTAGTAATGTTTTTATTAGCGTAGTCTGCAAAATTGCATTCGATCGCTCGTTCTGGATATTGTTTTGAATTTATTCTAGCGTATATTCGTCTAACATTAGCGTTATCAAATACTCCATTATTTTGTAGTTGGCTTCCACGTCGAGCTTGTTGCTGGAATACAACAAATAACTGACGCGGCAGCTGTTCACTCGATGTTGTTGTGACTCGCCACGTGTAGTCGGTGGTATTCGGAACTGCTGTTTGATATATTTTATGTTGCTGAAAATGAATTTTATTCGTGCTTTTTTCCAGCATACTATCTAATTCTAATGCTTTAGTGACTGACGGAGTTATTCGTGGCATCCACAGCGCAAGTTTGTTTATGACAAATTGTACATCAGCACCACCAAATCTGAGAAAACAATCATCTCGTTCTGCTCGATCTAAAATAAGCGTATGTTTAACTCCACGAAATACTTTATTATAGTCCCTGCAAAAGCCAAGTATTGTACTTAACGGCAACATCATTGTAATCTGACGTGATCCTGCTGCAAGTGCCTTTCTCTTAGCATAACCTTCATTGTAACGTGTATTTCTTACGTCAATTGTATTATTAACTAAGTCTAACATTGCAACGCCGTCTGCTGCTGCTCCTGGCGGTGTAATACCAAGATTATTACAAGTAGCGGTAAGTGAGACTCTTGTAGCGTCTGTATTTGCGGCTGCAGCTGGTGGGTCTATACCTAACGCTGCAGCATTAACGATAAGAGAATTTCTTACAATTGGAAGATCTGCAGCAGCATCAGCTCCGTGTATCAAAGCACCTTTCGATAAAAGTTCGGTCGATTCTGCTATACCACGTCCAGTATCTTTAAACCACATCATATTAGTTGCAGTTGATTTGGAGTAATCATCAGAAAACGAAACGATATTTAAGATCGTACTTGCAACTTGTAAGTGACTTGAAATATCTTCGACTGTTTGATTAGCCAGCTGATATCGAGCACTTCTAAATAAACACCAACCATTATTTATAAGAGCTAATTCTAAGTTACCTACAATTGCGATAGGTGGAACAGCTGTTGTCATAATCTGGCCACGAACTTCTAACATTGCTTTGTGAGGCAGTAGAAATACGTCCTCGTCTCGTGTATTAAATGTTCTAACGCCAGTTTTATTAGGCTCATTAGAATTTTCATCGAGATATTCAACATACTCAAATTCCGTTACTGTGTTGTCTGTGTCGTAAGTTTCTGCAAAATCGAGATAATTTTTCACAGACATTTTTTATTTTATTTAGGTTATATAAAATTATTGCGGCGCTGTAACTTTGGATATTATTTTTTGTATAATCTGCTCGCCTTTTGGTGATAAAAGTTTTTTTGTTGTTTTTATCATCGCTCGTTTAGTTTCTTTTGTTGGTGCGATTTCTGAAATAACTTGCTTGATTGGCGGCGGTTCGACTTTTATTGGTGCTGAAATAACTTGCGGCGTCAGTTCGCCTTTTATTTTATCGGATATCTTTTGCCCCACTGCACTTCCAGCAGCAGATGCGGCTCCAGTTGCAAAAGCTTTACCAGCATCAATTGCGATTGGCGCAACTCTACGAGCTATTCCTGGTAAACTTTCAACAACTTTAGTAAATATATTTCCGAAAAATCCTCCTACTATTTTTCTTCTGTAAATTTTTTTTTTGTTTCATTATATCTAAAGTTGTATAATTTTGTTGTCAATCACGAAGTAATTTTACGTAGATGTAAGTAATAAGTAACAATCTCATTATTCAAATCCAACTGTCGGCCGGATTGATCTGTCAATTGCATATTTACTTCACCTATTTGATTTTCAACATTTAACGGATAATAAATAATATGACGAGGAGTAATTTGCATCAAAGACCCAGGTGGAACTTCTGGCGAGAAACTGTATATTGTTTGACCTTGGCTGCCTTTAGCTGAATAAGAACCGGACGCGATCGAACAATTTACCAATATCGTGTTAACTTCAGTTATATTTACTGGAAATTCACCGTCAAATGTTATAGGATTTTCACCAGTATGCCGATATTCATTAGGTTTAAATCCAATTAATGATGCGAAACTATTATATAAAAGAACAGCAATTCTATTTTTTAATGTTATTCTAGCTCGCAATGTATTATAATTCGGCGCTAGCTCAAAATCATCTTCATTACCGCCGTGCTTTCTTATAATTTCTTTTATTGTTTTATTCAGATCAGTTATATTGTAGGCCCCTTGTGGAATTTCAATATCTATTGCTCTAATTATTGGAGGATTTTTTTTTAGATCTTTTGTAGTAATTAACAGCATATCGTTTACTCCTGTCTTAATGTTCGCCATAGCATTCCAACAAGTACATGAAATTAATCCAATTTCGTATTGTTTTTCACGATCTAGTTCTATTGGCGGAATATACTTTACTGAAAAATTTGCGCTATCTTTATCAGATTGACTAGAGTCGAGTAATAGTGTCGCTGACATTTATTATTATATTTTTATAAAATTAAGTCGCCGCGATTAAGTCGCGATGCAAAGTATCGTATTCGTCAGATGCTAATAAATTTCTCGATCTCAGATTATCAAGTATGTCAATAATTTCATTGTCGATTTCAGCACCAACATTTCCTGCTTCTTTTGATGATATCAGTAGCATTAATCTGCCGATCATTTCAGTAACTGATGAGAATATTCTGACTCCAGTTCTTGTTATTTGTTCTCTATATTCTTTTACACGATTTGGATCAAATACTTGAAAAAATTTTCTTTTAAAATTCCACCCCTTACCATAACTTTTTTCTCTACCATTATCCGCTGTTACGAAAAAAGTAAATGCTATAACACCTTGTCTCATTCTATCAAGAAGTGGAAGCATATCTTCATTTTTCGTGACTGTATCTAATTCTTTGTTAGCATTATCACCGTCTTCTATTATTTTTTTTTAACATATCATTAAGTTTGTCGTATCTATCCTTTTCTCATTTTTTTATATTATCAATATCTTTTATATCATTTTTTCTTAAAAAAATCATTATATTCATCATCTAATATTAATTGATTTGCTTTTTTTCTATAAAAATCTCTTTGCTCTCCAACCTCCATAAACCTTACAGTAAGCTCACCAACTCTTTCTTGCTCCTCTTTAATATCTTTTATTTCTTTTTCAGCGGATTATTTATTAACCGATCCAATTCAGCTTGTCTCGCAGCAGGATCAGCTATATTTGCTACAAGTGCCTCAGCTAATTTTTTTTTTTCTGCATCAGATCTCTCAATAATTCTTCCAGCAGCTGCTTCTTGTTGTTCTTTAACTAGTCCGAGTAAACCTTTTTCCCGTAGTTGCTTAAGTTCTTCTTCTGATAGTGGTTTAGTTTCAGGTTGTTTTCCAAGTAATGCTTCAGTAATTGGTTTGAGAGCGGTTGCTGCTGTTTCTGCTGCAGTAACTTGGCCACGTCGAGCTTGCTGTACTAGCAGTTTAAATTTTGCCTGAGACTGTGCAAGTTTTTTAGATCTTCGATATGTTTTCTATATTTTGCTTGTTTTTCCATTGATTATATACTATTTTCTATAAAACTTATTGTAGATAGTTTTCAATACAACATCGAAACATTTTATTCTTATCATTCGTTAACTTATCGAACAAGAAGAAATCGTATCTATTTGCCGTTGCTTGACTGTACAGTTCAATAAATTTATCTTTTGTTACGTCGCCGCATTGTTCGTTCGCGATATTTCTAACGTCAATATTGTCAAGTCCAGGAAATAATATAAAACAACCAGTATTTCGCCTGATAAATCTGTCGACATTATAATATCCTTGAGCGAGATAAACAGAATTACATTTCTTATTTCGCGACAGTGAAAAATACGATCTGATTTTATTCATTTCCTCGTTGTTTAGCGGAATATCATCAAAAACAACTATTTTATGTTCGGACGAATCGAGTTGATTAACTGGAACAAGTTCTTCCGGTTGTTTGATAATAAAGAAATCTGCACCTGATTCAAGATCGTCACTAAGTTTGTCATTATAATTGTTAAGCAGCTCGTACTTATCTTGCTGCGGATTAATTGTGTAAATATAAACGCGATCGTAGTTAAAATTATCTCCGAGAAGTAAATTCATAAGCAAATTTGTTTTGCCCGATCCAGTTCTACCAACTATAAGATAATGGCAATCTGGAAGCTCATTGTTATGTTTATGTTTCACCAACCGCTCTGTATCAAAGTTTAATATAGACGATTTTGCCATTATATAATTTTATTTGTATATAATTTTGTCAAGCAGTAAATAAATAATGAGTTTTTACTCAAAATTTGGAACAACAGTAGGAGATTCAACAACTGCTCAGCAAGGTGACTTATCCAAGTACGCAACTCTTGATCAGCTCAAAAATGAAATTACTAATTTATTAAATATCACAAGTGTCGATCAAAATGAAGTCGTCGTTTTTCAGGACAAAGAAGGACGATTAAAAACGAGTAATATACAACTATCAGATGTACTTGTACGAATTCCCAATGCGGTTGTTAATAATATAGTTATTTTTGCCGATCAAGGTAAAATACAAGATTCGGGCAAGTCCGTTAACGATTATGTTAGGAAAGCCGGCGATGTATTTACCGGTGACATTATTATGTCAAGAAGAAAAATTACATATCTGGGAGATCCAACCTCGGATAATGATGCTGCAACGAAAAAATACGTCGACGATCAAGAATCCAAGTACGTGTCAGTTCGCGGTGGTATAATGCGTGCATTTCTCGACATGAACAACAACGGTATTAATAATCTCAGAACACCAGAAACAGATTTCGACGCTGCAACGAAGAAATACGTCGACGATAAGGAAATTCCAATAACAACTTCGTTAACGACTATCAATGACGGAATTGCCGAATTTAGAACTGATTATTTTAATCATGTACAAACATTTCTAAATTTTCGTAGAAATGTAAACAGAAATATTAACGAATTTTTTGGAACCCCACCAACTGTTATTATTAATCTCGCTGACATTAACACGAAAATCAACGATATCATTAGTGGCATTCCTAACATTACTCAAAAAACTAATCTCGTTAAAATTCCACACGGACAAGCTAACAATATCGTGTACACAGTCGCATCAGGAAAAGCAACATGGGCACCGCAAAGTAACATTATCAAACATACTGCAGAAGTCACTGGTATTTATAGACTGTCTATCTTTAGCGCTGAAAAGATTAAAATTAAAACTATAGTATTTCCGTGGTTTCGTTCAACTGACATTGGAACTATATCTACAGTAATAAATAAAGATGTTGAAGAAACATTTCTACTGGAAGTAGATGATAAAACAATAGTCGCGGCGTCTTACTGGTGGTGTCTGGAATTTGTAGCTGAAACGCCGAAAGTAATTTGAGGATTATATAATAAAATATTATAATGGAAAAAAATATAGTCAATTTTAATCATATTTCAGAAAACATTCCGAAATAAGATGTTGACGCGTTAATGCAATATTACAGATACTATCATAAAAATCTTTGGTGCGTTAAAAAATGTTACAAATACTACGCAAAAATACTGCGAGTTATATCATATTTACCACTATTAATGACAGGCTCCGGTATAATTTCGAGTGGCGCATCATTAAATCCGTTTTTGTTAATAATATCCGGCGTTGGTGTTTCTCTCACAGCAGCTTGTAAAAGAGTTGAACCTCGACTCGCAACTAAAAAAAATGCTTGCAAAACAGCAAGTATAACTTATAAAAAATTACTTGATCAAATTCGATCTTACTTGCGTGGCATAAAATATGATATGGACGACTTAATACGCGAGTTCCGCATTATTGATAGTATGTTAACAGATATTCTACCAATGAGAGTCAGCAAATACGAAAAAGATTATAATAAAAAGTAGATGTTTAATTTTGTGTGGCTTTATCAAATAATATATCAACCATGTTATCGATAAATGTCATCACATCATCTGTCCAACCCGCTATTCTCATATCATTTTCAGTCGCGAATAACCAAACCGACCCATATTTCGGCGATATATGATAGCCTACATTTTTAATGCAATCGCTTATTATATTAGATTTTATTCCAGTATAACCTGACGCTGCTTTGATTGAATTAAATCTTTTACAAAATCTATTTGTTAGATCAAATCCAACGTGTCTGATTGGTTTATAATAAGACATTATATATATTTCATTTGTTTAATATAACATTTTGACTAATAAGTACAGTAGTAGTGAGGATTGAGGTATCCTGTCTCAGAGACACCTCGGCCCTAAAGCGTTGTAAGTTAACATTTTTTGTCAGAAAATGTGTTATCGTATAAAGCCATTTTTTTGAGCTAACAAAAGCTGCTGACAGAAATGTTAACTTACAACGTTTTGGAAAGGCCGAGGGGTCTCTGAGACAGGATCATCAATTCCTCATTACTACTAACAGCTTAAAAACAAATATCAGTTATCGCGGTTGCTTTTGTAATATTGTACATGTTTTGTATGTCAATATGTGCGGGATCTGCCTACTGAAAACTATCAACATGTAATGGTTGCATTATTGCCCAGTCATCAAGATTATGAAGTATAGATTCATAAGGTAACTGTTTGGGTTGTTTGCGCGCGCATGTCCATGACTTGCCATTGATATTCCATCACGAAGTGAGTGCTCGATAAACATATGCATATCGGTATCAGTCAGCAATTCCAATTCTAGTTTTGTTTTTGATAGAAGTGCATCCGAAGCCATTACCGGTGTAATGTATGTATGTATCTATGTATGTCTGTATGTATGCATGCATGTATGTATGTATGTATGTATGTATGTATGTATGTATGTATGTATGTATGTATGTATGTATGTATGTATGTATGTATGTATGTATGTATGTATGTATGTATGTATGTTTGAGTCTGGCTTGAAGTCCATGTTTCCCCAATTTCCAGTGACCTCAAGACAAAGATTATTGTCGACTGAAGGGTTCTTTAACATACAAATGCAACAATATTTTTTATAATCATCAAAAGACCACACATCACAATATTCAACTATCACAAGTACATATTAGTACTTTCTCGTTTCATATTTGTATAACTCATCAGTAAGCCTTTCCAAGCCAAATATCAGTACTTCACGCCATGCAATATAAAACAAGACCCAAACACCCGATAAATCTGTATTATGCATTCAAAACAAACAGCGATTCAATCTTTTCTGTACCTTTGCATGAAATCCATATATTTGTCAAAATAATACCGCACTTAGATACCTCTATAATTTCTTCCAAAATACAATACACATCTATCTGAATTTTTCGCCATTATACACAATGGTAATTCTATAGTATAAAATATTCTCTGCAACATAAAGTATTCTCTGCAATAGAAAATATCCACACTAGGTGGTCTCGATCAATAGTTCCATTTCTGTAATAATGCATAAACGTGTAGTATAGCCACGATCAATAATATAAGCCTGACTGAAAAACCTTAATCATGCATACTATTATCAAGGGCCTCGGGCAACCGAGTGGCCTTAAGCGTTCACCTTTGCCAACCACTGCCACCTGACCTCTGTCCGCATGGGTTCAAGTCTCGTGCTTGGCCAATGTTATCACATTAGAAAGCTTGCCATTACCTTCCCGTGCGTCTTTGGATTTTTCCAAGGGTTCTTCCTCCATTAGTTATACCGGCAGCCATGTATTGCCTATCTTGCTCTGAGATATGACATTAAACCCAAATTATCAACAACAGCAGCAGATCATTATCATAATAAACAATGGTGTCTGTTGTAGTAGTGTGATAATGGCAGTTTCGTGGTTACTGAACTAGGTAACAGCCTCTATTCCGCACAACTCCGTCTTCTTTTATGGTCACTTCACTTTCACTGTTTATAATCCGCGGGTCGCTCATAACATTTGGCTTTTAATTCTTGGATGATAGAGATGTTGACCGAGACCAGTAACAGAAATTAGAATCCGTTTTAATCACACTACTACTTGGTTGTCGGTGTGGCACTCAATGTGCGATACATGAATATCTACAAACGAAAGAATCCCCACGCAGACTTAAAACAAAATGCGATTATCAAACCAAGAAAATCAAGGTATTGCTTCTCCCAAGATCCATTATCAATTTGACAATATTATTGTGGAACTAGTTGATTTTATTCACCGTAATTTCTGTTTGCAAAAATGAACTGTAATATTTATCATTTTTGTTGATCTTTTTTTTTAAAAAAAGTACTTTACGTTCTGTTTCACTTTTTTATAATTGGGACAAAAAATATGGTTTGATAGTTTGTTGCAAGATTTTTTGTACGTTGTTACAAACTACATTCATGTAATGTATTGAATTGGACGATAATGTGACGAGATTGCATCTGGTTAATATTCAGATTCTTTCGTGGTGATGCGGGTTGCAAGATAGATCAATTACACAATTAGAGTCTTCGATAACAAGTTTATTTGATTTCAAGACGAGAAAGTTAAAACAACCCCGCAAGTCTAGCTGTCTCTACGTTTTCTCACCCTAAACCAAATATAGATTGTACTGGAAGATGCGACCATATATTCAATGCATACATACCATTACTGAAGGTCTTGCACTGTAATACTAACGATGCTTGTTGACCAGAACATGATATTAAACCAATATGTCTTTACTGTTGAAAGCTTTTATTTAAAATATTCTGTAGCAGGAAAGTCAATCTGTTCATAGTTTGTCATTATTTTTTAATATGTTCTCCTCGACAGGGTAAGATAAGTAAACAATCGTTGGAAAGTAATACCGATAATGCAGAACCTATGAGGAAAAATTATAAGACAATGAAAAATGACAGCGCACATAATTCTGCAGAGGATGCTAATAGACCCACCGGTAAAAAGAGTACTGAGACTTCCTACAATCACCAAATCACTAAAATCACCGATGCATCACGGAAGGACGGTTCCAATGATTTAAAAGAAGCCAAAGGGAAAGGAGCACATGATTCTGATGAAATAATACGGTAGCGATATTTGTTTTCAGAACTCCTTTAATAAGACACTAGTGCTTGTTTCTGTTTTGTTTCTCACACAAACATCCTCTCAGGGGTAATGAAGGCTAAATTATAACTATCTAGTACTCATAATACTCTAGTAAGCACAATACAGGCCTTTCTCAAACATGTTTTAATATATGCATAGTAATAATAATAATGGTTTCGGCATCGGGCTGTTAATACAATCTGTTTTATGATATACACAATTAGAACGTCACATTTTCTTTAATAAAACCTAGTTGTACAGTTTTGATGTGGTTATATACCTCTACACTTATTTCGGAATAAAAATATTTTCACAGCATTTTATTTAGATGGAGATAACAGAGACTCTCCCAAAACAATAATGTGTACATGGATTGTAATAAATTAGACAGTGTTACTACATAATTACTGTATATAAGCGAAATAAATTTTTAACACTAGGTTGTTTATGATTGTTTACATAGTGTTCTAATACGACCATATCTTCGGCAAACACAAACAAAACAAGATTAGTCTTCTATTATACAAATATTTCTTCTCCTGTACATTTCACTAACCCAGACAGCTCTATCGATGTTTTTCTTCTTCCTGTTTCAATCATTAGTGCATGGTTGGAACACCTTAGTTACACTAATTATTATCTTGAATTAAAAGGGATATTGCATGAGAGATATGTCTCACATTGCAGTAGTGATGTTTATAGAATGTTATTGTAAAATTTTGATAACTAATAATGTGCTCCGACCAAATCTGACATAACGTGTTTCTGATTCTCTGAGTGAACTCTGGATTTAATATTCTTTCATCGCCAACTTCTTGGCCTATCCATGCATATCCAAAGACACGCTGAAAGACATACTTTAAACTTTAATGCCTATGTAACTCCGCCAACTTCGTTTAACTTTTCAACATCATATAGCACTGATGGAGATGTATAATAGGATAATTTTAATCCACTATTTTATCCATCGTACCATATATGAGTAGAGAGGGGAACCCAGTTAATTGAAGTATTTTAAACAGTGTCATATCTCTTGCAGAATTTAAACTGCACTTCCTCAATATCTTTAAAGTATTTAAATCCCATATTTCAGAACCATAACATAATATTGGGTATATATCGAGTGATGAAAATGCCCGAAACATTTTAGAAAATCAAATATACGTGCTATTGTTATTTTGACTAGTGCAGGTAACATTTTTAGCCATAGACCACTTCAGCTATGGTGTAACAAAATAATCCTCGTATTTTTATCAAGGCTTAGCTTACAATTGTTCTTATTTCAAATACCACGTCTCCGTTCTCTTCACATACCACTCCCCTCCCCCCCCCCCTTCATAAATACTGCATTTTTGTCTTGTTGATCTTTACTTCGATTGCAGTGCCGGATTACCAAATAGGCAGAGTAGGCACCGGCCTAAGGGCCCCATGCCTTTTAGGGGCCCCGCGACGACGATCAAAATAATATTGAATTGATTTGATCTTGACGTATTAGGAGATAATTTGCGCGGTTCGACTGCCTAGGGGCTTCCAGAGGGTTTAATCCGACACTGTTCCATTGCCAATTCTATCACAAACGTTTCCTGTTATATTTATTTTTTTTTTTTGCTGCAGTAATCTAACTAAAACAGAGCAGTTTGGCATATCATCTGTGCACCATAAAGCAAAGAGTTCTTCAATGTCTGGAGTGATACATATGTCTCTACTTCATATATTTTTTAACTCTGAGATCAGATCATATTTTGACCTAAACAATAAAATTGGTCTTGGCACTACATATA
>JAECUM010054122.1:0-15518 GCA_016617855.1 Megalonaias nervosa
GTGTGTATATATATATATATATATATATATATATATATATATATATATATATATATATATATATAGATATTATTGTACTCGTCGGTATTGATACCTGTCCATGTAGATCATCTGGGATGCAAAACATGTGATGTACTACAATATCATTATGGCCCATACCAACCACAACTGCCGACCGCCCCCACCCCACCCCTCTTAAAAAAAAAAAAAACAACAGGAGCCACCTACCTCGATGTTTCGTTGTTTGATTTGGTTGAGAGAAACCATCTGTCTTGGAAGTGGAATTTGCCTATCTGCTCAAGCGAATTACATCTGTGTTGTGCAAGAGAGAAATAATAAAGACCCTGAAGAGCTTTTATGCTATTAGGGAGAAAACATATATTGCACACATTTTTCTCTCATATTTACCAGAAATATGATCTAATCAATGTAATGCATTATACATGGGTGATAATGGCATGAAATGAATAACCGGTCTTATTAACATTAGGCCGGTTACCATTGAAGACGTTTTATTTCTACATCAAAATATACACGTCATACACAGATTAGAAGCAAAAGTAAATATTTTTACGGTTGTTTCTAGAAATCTGTGCCATTGGATTTAAAACGATTTCAGAAATGTTTTGTTGGTATTTCCGTGCTTGTGATGAGTCATCCGCCATTCGCCTTGAACCTAGTTTACACCTACATTGTGCGATTGTTCCTCGCGTTATGCTGTTTCTGTAGAACTAGTATGATACCGGTATTATTGTATCTTGGGGTGCATCCCTAAAGATGTGTGTGTGTGTGGTCGGGGAAGAAGTGTCTTTGTTGTTAAATGTAGACACAAAGTCCATGTATAAAAACATACTATACCTTACCTGGTTCACATATGCAAAACCGCTTTTGTCCGGCCTTGGTGAACTACCTGTATGAGGACGTTGTCTTTCTTGTCCTACTTGCAACCACATAGATAACCTAAGTTTATGTACTTGGCGACCTGAAATTTATACCGTGTATTATGATTCCCCCCCCCCCTCTCTCTCTCTCTCTCTCTCTCTCTCTCTCTCTCTCTCTCTCTCTCTCCCAGCGTGTGGGTCGGGAGGGCCGTTCGAAAGTTCATCTTCTTTTACCGTCTAACTGTGTCACAAGGTATAGGTGTATTAGTTTCTCTGACTTTCCATTCACCCGTCTGTCTGTCTGTATAAATGTTTGTCTTTGATATGTGAGTGTAATGTGACCATTTCTTCCTTTTGGGGCAATCTTTCAGTCAGATTAAATATATACTCTGTCTTTCTCCTTGATTAAATCATTAGGTGTATGGACTAATTATGGAGTTCTGGTCATATTATACGCTTGATGAAATTCTCTAGTGTAGGGACTAATTATGATGTCCTGATCATATTATGCAGGACCGGTTAGGGCGGGGGTGGGGAAAAAAGGATTTAAAAATGTAAACACACAAACGTATAGTCACTTCTCACTTGAAATTTGACCATCGTTTCATTCTTGCGCACGCATATTGGGCATTATGCACACTTTGAGTAAAAAGACACATATTCTTTTGCTTTGGTGCCCTTTCGATACAAGTCAGGGCCCTTTTGAAATTTGGGAAACAACCCCACCCCACCCCACCCACACACACACACAAACACACACACTTGACCTGATCCGGCCCGGATATGCCTGATGAAATCATCAAGTGTAAGACCTATTTATGAAGCCCCGATCATAATATATACTTCATGAAATCATTAAGTGTAGGACCTAATTATGAAGTCCCGATCATAATATATACTTCATGAAATCACCAAGTGTAGTGTTTATTATTATGAGGTCCTGATGTTATGTATATCCATATTTTTTTAACTCCAGGTACATGATTTCATTTCATTTTGTAATTTTTTATTCATGGTTGTAAATTGTACAGAATAATTTTAGTTATATTCTGCCTACGTGACCCCAGTCTGTTAAGAGCGTAAAATTACATAGGATCTATAAATAGATGCTGACGTATCTGTTCACAATTACTAATAATAATCTTAATAATAAGACCTAATGGCGCCTTTTGGATTAATTTCTCATTGTTTGATGGGGTTTGGACTGTTCCATAAGAATTCAGTAACTTCCCATTGGCTGGGCAAGATCACATGAATTGGCAATTTAGATTCAAAATGAGTAGTAAGATCCGTTATGTGGGGGTATATTGTGAAATATAGTCGAAACGGAAGGTGTATATACAGAGAGAACTGAGCAATCAGATTCATTCCTAGTTTAGAGTTATCCTCATTTCTTGTGTTCCTATTGTAAGACGCGTTGTATGTTGTACTTGGAAGATTTAATGGGTCTACTTCCTAGACCGATATCCCAACATCGGAAGCATCATTTTCAAGTCATATCCTTGGCACAAACCTGGGATCATACTCGAAAGAAATCAGCGTGTATGAACAGATGTTAACATTTACTCCCTTACTGTGCATAGTTTATTCAGTAGAGTTGACTTATAGTCGTGGATTCATCAAACGTTTTATTGTTTATTTAATTGTTTATACCTGTCTCTTTGATTTTAGTGTTGACATGTGAAATTACTGTTTATTTAGTTGATATTTTTACGCTCACTGACTGGGTAAAACGGTTTAATCCATGCATTTGGTGTTTGGGTTGTTGAGGGCTTGAAATAATAATTGTTGTTGGGTCAGCCCAGGTTCAAGAGAAAGGTATAGCGACTAACCACAGACTTGAACGTTGAGGTTTTTATTTCGAGGTTTGTATGTTGAGGTTTGTGGGTTATTTGTCTATATTGTACATGTATAGCGAGTTTTCTGATGATTGTTTTAATAAACGTGCCTCAAATAAACTGTTCAGTGTACGATTACATATTATGTAAATAGTTCCAATAAAGACTATTTTTGTAATGTAGTGTAAATGTGCGTTGTCTATAAATTTAGCTGTCAGTGGCTACTGGGATACCTCCTTCACTGATGGCTACCATAATGCTTTCTTTAAGTAAGCACCATTTTAACTTTATCATTTCTCATGATGTCACCTATCTTACACAGTTAACACCTTTAGCTGCATGCCATGTACTCTTGTCTTTGAATCAGCTGTAATCTCTAACATTGTGCCTGCTTTAAAACAATAAAATAATCATATTCCATATTTAGTTTATTAAATGTCCTGTTCTCTGTGATGTATTACATATGTTCATAAAACATTGTGCCTCTGCATGTTGTCTACTATTGTGTTGTAGTTTGATGTTGCACTGTCTTTTATCTACTTGTGTGTTGTCTTTTAATCTTACTGTTGTATTGTCTTTTATCTAATGCTGCATTGTCTTTTACACCTGCTGTTACCGTTGACACTGTAATGTATGCATGTGTACTGTTAAACTGTTAACATGTACTATATGTGTCCCTGTCTGTTGATTTATAATATACGATTGCTATATCGGTACAATAACTCGTACAGAGCTAGTGTTTTATGTATTTTATTCAGACTACCAACGTTAAATAAAATTTCGTTAATCTTGTAAAGTTTATCTTCTAATTTTACTTTCTACATGTTTGTTTATTATTTTATGCTGATGTTTTTACTTTATTTTAAAATATATGCATATGGCGCTATAAGTTATTCGCTTGTGCTGAAGAAAAATTGTTTAGCAAGTATTAAAGGCAAAAACGTTTTATTGAAACTTATGGAAAAATTATGTTTAATATAAAAAATCTAAACAAAACATCAGTTTGCTATTTTTATAAATTATTTGGTGGGTAAAAGGGTAACGCAGGTCAGTAATTGTTTTTGTTGTTTCAATTAAATAATTGTTAAAAATAAATGGGAAAACTAGTGCATGAAATAGAATCATGGTGACTTAGCATAATCTCTTTTCTTAAGTTGGTCGATAGTACTACCATTACAAATTTTCATTGCAAATTTGAATGTTGGTTTTGACCGTGTGAGGAGTTGGATGTTTGTTTGAGACAAAAAAGAAAAAATAATTAGGTGCTTGTCTAGGATATGTACGTGTTATACCATTGCCTTACACATAATGCAAACACAGGTATAGAGGGCTGACCATTTCTTTTCGTCGGGGGGGCTGATTTTTTTTCCGAACGGGATATATTTGCTCTTCCTTTTTATGAGATAATTTGTTTTAGCTGAAATGATAGATGAAATAGTTGTCCTTTCTGTTGGTTTTTCTTCCTACAAATCAAAACAAAAAAAGTTATATTTTTGCAAATGAACATACATACATTCATACATACATACATACATACATACATACATACATACATACATACATACATACTGAAAGATCACCACATTTATCCTTTTGTTCCTGTGTCTGTACGATTGACAATTGTATGTCATTTAACTCCGGAATAATTTCCACTTTCGTACAAAATGAAAGACCGAATAACAGATTTAGTCTATCACCCCTGAAGTTCTCCGATTATTATGTATATGTAATTTAATTATTTGCTTGTTAGTTTTAAATTTTTTTAAATTTTATTTTTATTTCATTACATGTTATTGTAATGATAACTTTATTCACTGGATTTGACATTTTTCCAGAAAATTCAGTTCAGTTCTGTTAAACCTGATAAACAAGCATTAGTAGAAACATTGTATCTTTTGGTGACCTAGATTCAGAGCCATTTTCGAGTTTGTAGTAAACAACTTTTTTATATTTTTTTTATTATTGAATCTTATAGTAAGATTCATTTAGTAGAGTCAAAGCTGTACATAGCAAACGTGATAATCGGCATGTAATGTTTCCACGCCGTTAGAAGGAAGTGATCACGTGACCCTATCAGGTGATCTGTTTTGCGTTTTAGTTAGGCTTAAAACACACGTTATTATGGTGATTTTGGTCAGTCTTGCTTTTAACCTTTAGAGCTCAAAGGTGTTTTTGTTGTGACCAGTTTGAATTGAATTTTTATTTTAATTCAATTTTAAAATAATTTATTTTCCCTGAAAATTACTAGTGCTCATCAGAATTCTTGGGACAAAGACATTTGTTGGAAATTATTTGGAATTCCAAACTAGAATATTATTCTTGGTGATTCAACAAGGAACTGTTGACACATCAGGATAAAGCAGGTTATTGAAGACTTCATCGCCTTCCATCTTGGAACTTCATCGGGATTCGAACTGTGATTCACTTAGGATTTTTTATTGATAGGACTTATATTTTTTAATTATTGGATTAATTTTTGGATTTGATTAATAAACCGTAAGTCCTTTTTTCTTATTTTTACCTTGTTTTTCTAGGGAAATAAATTATTTTGTTAAATTTTACAAATTTGTTGGCTTCACCCTTTTCTTTGTCACTTTTGTACGAGCCTAGACACGTAACACGATACAATATTGAGATAGAAGGTCGCGTAACATAAATCCGTCAAACCTTCAACTATTATATATAGACTTTAACGACAGGGATGGAAATGCAAATGACACATAACTTCCCGTTTCACGAAATCATAACTTTGTTTAATTATGATTTTATTTCGCAAACTGATATTCACTTTCGGATAGGTCTTTAATGCTCAATGTAATGAGCGAAATCGAACAGTTTAATGCGAAATGGAATTATAATATTTGTCTTTAACAGTGCCCTATAAAATAAATAAATCAGAAATGCGTTTGCATTTTCGCTTTTTAAATTAGCTTTAAAAATTTTAGTCATATCGCTACAATGTCAGCAGTGTGGCAGGTTATAGTGGTGCCTAGCACTGGGACATCATGCCACAGACATGTAGCATCATATCCCACCGAGTCACATTATCCTGACACTAGGCAGACCAGCCCTAACACTAATCTCTTATTGCTGATCGTCAAGCGAGGCAGCTGTTAGTACTATTTTTATAAGTCTTTCGTATGACGCGGTCGGTGTTCGAATCCGCGATCTCCCGCATCCGAGGCGGACGCTCTAACCACTTAGGCCACCGGAGAAATAACCCTTTAATTCAAAATTATATAACATAATTTGTTTGACAAATTCATTATTATTATTATTATTATTATTATTATTATTATTATTATTATTATTATTATTTTGAAAATAAATATTTACAATATTGAGACTTTTCGTAACATCGTATATAGATTTTAAAGACCTTTTGTGCGAAATATAAATGACTCATGTTCGAATTGTTATCATAATTCGTCTCTTCCTTAAATTCTACAAAGTAAAGTAGCTTTTATATAAAGAAACTTATTCCCAACTAATTCAAAAATACAAAATAATAGATATTGAAAAAAACCCAACTTTTTACGTAAATTTCGCAAATTGAAAGCCGCCAAACAAATTGGAATACTTGTTTTTAAAACATTATTCGTAGTATTTAAAGATATTTTGCTTAAAACTTACTACAAATAATAGTTTAGTTAATTGTTTAGGGTAAAAGCTAAACAGTCATCAATTTTCATTCGAGGCAGTATAAAAAAGACATGTAAATTATTACAAATTCTCCATAATAATTCTTTCAAACACAATATTTATATCCATATTATTAATTTCAAAGGTATACAGTGAACAAAATATTTATATTATTTCGCCAAAAAATCTGTTACATTTCGCTTTATTTCGTCCCATTCCGAAAACGAAATAGAACGCTCGGTTGTGTATTTAAGACCTACCGCTGCAATTCCATTTCCTTTTCCGGTTAAATGCCGACTGTAAACATTTGAGTAATTCATCTTCAGAATAACTGTACAGAAAATGTCCTGGTATGCTTAACGTGAGAAAAATGTCGGCTCAACATAGAATGCAATTTTACATGGATAAGCATAGGATCACGCCTTTATTTGAGGTATTAGGCGTATGCAATTGTAATTTTTGTCTATAACATCGATTGGTTGTTTTGCAGTCAAGTTGTAGCTTGTTTGCATGAATGTATGTGGTTGAAATGCACGTCAGTGCAATTTTGAATGTATAGTGCCAATTTTAAACTTTTGAAAAATGTTGAACTAAAAATTGTTATGACTGTCATTTGCCAGCCAGCATTCAGTCCATGATGAATCGTACCCGAGTCCTAGTCCTACATGTAAGACGTAGCACATATTGGTTTTGTTTTAGTGCTACGTCTTATAACCCAAATAATGGCCTTGCATAGCGTGTTCCGATGTCGTTGACAACGGAACGAGTAGTCACAGTTTCAGGAATATCTCACACACTTGGCAGTCTATACTGACACTCTTCCACTAATTTATGTGTCATTAATATACTTACTGTGCTGTCTTTATCCTGGTGGAATCAAAATATGACACTAGCAAATGGACGCATTTTCATGTTCCGTTAACATACATTTGAATTTGTTGCAATGCAATGGTAATCAAGGTATGCCGAAGTATGTTCAAGTAGGTCATGTGGAGGATGTTTCTCGAATGAAACGAAACGTTGCTTATAGTTCCAATAGGCATAATATATTTTTTATTCGTTTTGTTAAGGAATAATATTTCAACCTAACCCGATTTGGGCATTGCTGGCTTTCATCGCTTTCCAGCCAACTGAAATGTAGGCCAACGAAACTTGAAAACAGGTCCATTTCTTTTGTGAGAATTTGAATTTATTAGAGAAAAGACATCAGGGTAAGTAAAGTCTGACAAAAACATTATAACTTTACTTTGTAGAAAAGTGTCGTTATTGGTTGCCAGTTGTGTGTGATATTCCTGAAAATTTGACTTTCATCACACTGTTAATCGACATCAAAACACACTACACAGTGCCATTAATCAGGCAGTAAGGCCCATCACCCACCCAGAAGAAAAATATCAGGGTGATGGGGCTTACATTGTAGGACTAACCCGAGTCCCACAATGTAAGACGCCACCTTAGACCTACAATGCAAGATGCCTCCCTGATATTTGTGGGTTTTTTTAGGTCGACTAACATCAGAAATGAGAAG
Source organism: Megalonaias nervosa (assembly GCA_016617855.1). NCBI lineage: Eukaryota > Metazoa > Mollusca > Bivalvia > Unionida > Unionidae > Megalonaias > Megalonaias nervosa. Next base: position 7,890 of record JAECUM010054122.1, read on the forward strand.
TCAAACTTTCGGACATGTCTCTCACACCTGGGAGCCCATATTGACACTTTCGTACAAATTAAAGTCATACAGCTTTAGATGGACTTTACTTACTAATAATGGCACTATGTAGTGTGTTCCCTGGTCAGAGGAACAAGAGGTACAACTTTTAGGAATATCTCACACACAATTGGCAGCCCATATCAATGTTTTCTACAAATTAAATATCATATTGCTGTAGTTGGATTTCACTTACTGTGGTGTCTTTCTTTTCTAATAAATTCGTATTCTGACAGAAGCATTTGGATGTTCCATTGACTTACATTTCAGTTGGCTGGAATGTGATGGAAGCGGGGAATGCAAATATCGGATTAAGTTGAAGTTCGTTCCTGTAACAAAATGAATAAAAAATATACTGAAGAAAGTGTTTAGATAGCTTTGTTTCATTCAAGATACTTATTTTCCTTTGAACCAGTTTTTGAACCTGGCTTTTTCTATGCTCTAAGATGGCAATCCAAAAATATAAATATCATGGTTGACATCTTACATTGTAGGACTATAAAAATTTGTGTAAAATATCATCTACCTTCTTCATCTAAAAGTTTTCTTTTGAATCATCTGCCATATTAGTTTATCTAATAACTACTTATGTTTTCAGCCTCATTTTTTCTTGTGTCATATAAAGACATTGGATTATTATTTTGAAATGTAAACAGATCGCAGAAAATAATGGAATGCAGTGAATAATGTATCACAGAATATCAAAATATTTTATTGCAAGCCTTATTTGAAAAACAAATTAGCATGAGAATAATGTGTTATCTGTCATGGTGGACAAAACGTGGTTAGCATAAACGTAACAGATAGAACTTACTTTATATAGGCTTGATAACTTTATCATTAGCCAAGCTTCCTGAGAAACATTATTCTAATTGGGAATCAACTCAAGTAATCTTTTTGTCTTTGACAATAATTTTATTTTCTCCGTTTCAAGGTATCGGATCATTTCGTAGTCTTGTCCACGTTGAGGCTACAACATCATACCTAGTCACCATATTTGAGTGGGCCTATCTGTTATTTTCAGACAACAGATGTTATTTAGTTTGCTGTCTTTGATTATCTCCAAATAATTCCAAAAATTTCTGTAGCTCTTGGAGTTACATCCTTTAGAACATGTGTATGTAAGAGTTAACTTTTTTTATTTTGTCTAATTCCTTGCAGAAATATTAATACTACAGTGCTCAAGAAAGTTTTTTTTTAAACACAGGCACTGGTGACTTAAATAAACTCACAAGCCCTGACTAAAATTCCACAAGCCCAGACTGCCAATTTCCACATGCCCAAAATTTCCCCTTTTTCAGTATTGTCTCACAACATTGCAATACCTACAATTCGAATATAAATTCAATAAGGTTCAAAGGGGTTTGAAGTTAATGCAAGTGTCATTAGTGTTCATTGCTACACTCACTAGGGACTGGATGGTCCTGGTGTTCAAACTTCTCTGCTGGATTCTCCGAGTGAATCCTGGTAAGATGTATGTCGATGTGTCCTTTATCTTTTTTATTTCTTTTTTCTATTTGCTGGCATGCTTCACAAAGTAAAACTTGTCAACCAAGAGTTCTGAAATTTATTTTTGTTCGGCTTTGCTGATACTTCAAAGAAACATTGCCACTGGTCACAAACTTGTCAGAGATATAACATATGGCATAAACAGTCTCGTTCAAGGCAATGATATGTAATAACTTTTGTTCTTGTATATGTATCTACCATCTCTGATTGACTTATAATGGGTTGTTCTACTTCCTGATCATAGCTATGCAAATTAGCACAATGGGCTGACCCACTGCAGCCTTCAAATACATCTCACTCGCTATTGTCAGCCAGTTAAGTAATATGTGAAATGGTGGTTTATACCTGACCTCTTTGATTTTACTTGCAGCAGTTTAAACTGCCCAAGGGATAGTTTTACATCAGCTCCTATCATGTCCATTTACCATTTATACATGCTACAGATACTGAAAGTGGTGGGTTTTTTTCTTTCCATTTTTGAATATAACTGAAAATTGTGTTTTCTCGAAACACGAATATGTCAGGGGGAAGTACAAAATCATATTTTTAGCATGACATGGCATGCTTCAATTTGATTAAAATCAAGTCTCAATTTCACGTAAGACAGTGTTGATTTGATTTAGACTGTGTCGTGTTATGGCAAGTATGTCAGCATCTTGAAAATACATCTACACATTTCATCAGTGCATTCAAAGGTTCCTCAGGCAAATTAGAATTTTGTTTGACAAGCCTGATGGGCACCTTACTTAGGATACAGGATGGACTCAAAACCTAGCCACTTATAACAATATCACTTATGTCGACAAACTGCCTATGTTGACAAAATGCAAAGTCCTAGTCTCCTGGTTTATTATTATTTCCAAATTTGCCATGTTTATGTCATTTGGAATATTTTGGAACTTACTTGGATTACTCAAAACCATTGGAATAGACAAAACTTGGGATTTTCAGAATTTATTCACCATACTCTAAGTTATTTTTTATTTGTTCATTTTGTATTTTAGGAAAATAATTAATATCTTTAAACTATACAAAACTTGCTCGCATTGCTCTTTCTTGTTATGTAGTTTAAGATCCCAGAGTCATAACAGTAGTCTTATTTATAAGAAATGTTGTTTTTCATATTATTATTATTATTATTATTAAAATAGTTCATTAATTCCAATCATACTAAGTTTTCTTATTTTAAAATTTTTTAAAAAATGGCCATTTTTTAAAGTTATTATGTGTTTTTATTTCTATTGTTCACTGATTTTATAGCAAAGCAAATTAATTTATATGATTGTTATAATTATTATATCCTATATGCATATGTTAATATTTTCTTTGTGGACATTGTATTTGTATCTCCCATTATTTTAATTGTATATGTTATATTAGTAGGTATTTTGCATGGTACCTTTTGTTTCCTTTCTTCTTTTCACAACAATACAATCTTAAATACTTGTACTGAGACTAAAATTCCAAAACTTGTTTAGGATTTACAATATGATGATGTTTATTCAAAATAATTAGAATCTTGCACATAATACAAATTAAATATACATAGCAAATATATCATGTGACAATTTATATAAAATGTCTATATGATTATTGAGACTTCATTTCCTGCATTGATGATGAAACAATAATAATAGAGAATACATCTAGTTGTACTATGTGAACATGTATAAGGAATGTTTTTGTTGGATCTACATTTCATCTGGATGTACTATGTGGACATGTACAAGGGATGTTTTTGTTGGATCTACATTTCATCTGGATGTACAATGTGGACATGTACAAGGGACATATTTGTTGAATCTATAATTCAACTGGACGTACTATGTGGACATGTACAAGGGATGTTTTTGTTGGATCTACATTTCATCTGGATGTACTATGTGGACATGTACAAGGGATGTTTTTGTTGGATCTACATTTCATCTGGATGTACTATGTGGACATGTACAAGGGATGTTTTTGTTGGATCTACATTTCATCTGGATGTACTATGTGGACATGGACAAGGGACATATTTGTTGGATCTATAATTCAACTAGATGTACTATGTGGACATGTATAAAGGATGTTTTTGTTGGATCAACAATTATTATTAAACTGTATCATGGTTTAAACAATTGAGATGGTGTAATATTGTCAGCTTGATTTTTTCACTGAGATTATATGACAGTTATGTAACATGTTCCTTTACTGAAAGAACAATAATAATTTTTCTCTTAGTTTTAGATCTCCAACCATTCAATGACTTCAGTTTTCAGATGCTGGTTCTAATTTTAAATATAGTAAATAAGATTGGATCTTTAATGTCTCTTTTATCATACAAAATCAACATCATATTTTCATTGATATTATTTAATGATAATATAATAAAATCACATTGGTGTTACATTTTTGCTGAACTAATAAAAGTAAATTTTGTACACAGTAGCTGTGAGAAACTATCTTTATTCATAATGGAAATAAATTGCCCCAAATCAGGTGTTGCAGAAATAAGTACCTTGTGCAATGTTTGGTATCTTTGAAATGTTTGGACTGTTACGTATATGTAATTTAATTATTTGTGTGTTAGTTTTAAATTCTTTTTTTATTTTATTTTTGTTTCATTACATTTTATTATAATGACAATTTTCACGGGATTTGGCTATTTTCAAAAAATCACTTCTCTGTTTTGACCTGATTTGAACATAAAAGGTATTACATTATCAGTATTTTTATCTCACCTTGGTTGAGACATTTTGTAAACACTAAGCAAAAACGATTGGCTATTACCAAGGCCAAGTTCGGCCCATGTGTTAGCTGAGTTGTAAACAGCCTTTCTTTTTTAATTTATTACCAGTGTGGGAATCTGATTCTTAGATAGGGCTATTCTAGCGTACATGTAAAATAGCAATTTTTTTACTGCGCTGTTCATATTAGTGATCACATAGCCAGTCACGTGAGCCATCATGTGATCTAAAATTGTGGGTTAAAACAGATGCTCTGTAGTAGATTTATCAGTCGTATCATACACCTTTAAGAGCTCAAGTTGTTTTATTTATTGTTGATGCCATTTTGTTCTGAAGTTCATCTATTTTTTGGGATTTAATAATTCATATTCTCTAGAAAACCACACAAGTGCTCTTCTTTATAAAAATTCTGGGACAAAGACATTCAGTGGAAATTTATTCTGGAATTCGAAACAGAACATTATAAATTGTGATTTAACGAGTAACTGTTGTCATCAGTACAACGACCTCATCTGACATCATCGCCTTCCATATTGGAACTTCATCGAGATTTGAACCTGGATTCAATTAGAACTGTTTAGTGATAGGACTTATATTTTTTCAATTCTAGGATTCATTTTTGGAATATATTCACAAACCGTAAGTCCTATTTCATATTTTTATCTTGTTTTCACGTGAAATAAATTATTTTGTTACTTTTGTATGAGCCTACACGTAACGGGACAATTTTGAGGCATAATGCAAATTTTATGACACCAAATTCTGTATCATTTCCAATTTCTGCATGAATGGTTTATTTTAGCACACATAATGTGTGACTGGATACTGTACAAATAAATTAACAGTTGAGGTCTAGCTATCATTGAATTGTTGTCTGTTGTAATATTTCTTTTATGATAAAATTTAAGATGATTCAATTCTCAGATCTAAACATTATTTCTTAGTTTATATATATACTCTCTTTTTTTCTTCAGGAATTGATGAACAGAGTTCTTCATGATCAACCTGATGATCCTATTGTGTACTTAATTAGAGCTCTTTACAAGAAGGCTGGATTGCCTGTACCTCTGGTAATGATAACAATAAAGTACTCTAAATATATTCTGTAGTTGTAATGCCAACACGTGATCAACCTAACGGTCATATTGGCGTATCAGTCCGTAACCCTCCACCCTTATTCGCTACTAAGAGAAACCTCCGTATGATAAACAGAACCAAACTAATGCATGACATCCAAGCAAACCTAACAACTAGCTTACCTACTACAGCAGAACAACTTGATAACTGCCTGCGTTCATTGCTTGACAAACATGCCCCAGCAACCAAGTGCAGAGTAGCAATTCAGAAGTGTTCTCCATGGTATAGCAGTGTTAGGGACCAGCTTCGCACTGCTAAAAGAGACCGCCGTAAAGCTGAGAGGCTTTGGCTTTCCACCAGACTCACTATTCATAAGCAGATCTATGATGCTGCTAAGAAGAATGTCACAAACATAGTCCATGCAGCTAAATCAGCCCACTACAGTACTAAAATCATGGAAAGTTCCAGCTGCAAAGAGCTATTTGAGATTACTAACAAGCTGATGTCAAGGAACAAATGTACACCACTTCCAGCTACCTTCTCTCTAGTCGACCTTCCGGACCTGTTTGCAAATTTCTTCCGTGACAAAGTACAAACCATCAGAGATAAACTTGACAACACAATTTCAGTTGACTTGTCATCACCATACAGTTGCGATACAGAATTTCAGCGGCAACTGTTAGCAGCATTTGAACCTGTCTCTATGGATTTAGTACGTACAATCGTGATGAAGAGTGCACCAAAGTCATGTGAACTGGATCCGATTCCGACGTCACTGCTGCTAGAGTGCTTGGATCCAATATTGCCTTCACTAACTGATGTTATTAATACCTCTCTCATCTGGGGAATTCCCATCATTTTACAAAACTGCCATTGTAAAGCCTCTGCTGAAGAAACCAACACTCGACCATAATGATTTAAAGAACTACCGCCCAGTTTCTAATCTGCCATTCATGTCAAAAATCTTAGAAAAAGTTGTTCTATCCCAACTTGTATCTCATCTGAATTCAAACAGTCTTTTTAGTAATGTACAGTCTGCATATCGCCCTTGCCACAGTACTGAAACTACTCTTCTGAAAGTAGTCAATGACCTTCTCTCTGCTTTGGATGGCGGAAAGATTACAGTCCTCACTCTCCTTGACTTGTCTGCAGCATTTGACACCATAGACCATGATATATTACTTCACCGTCTCCAGCATGTATTTGGCATTCATGATACGGCCTTACTATGGTTTAAGTCCTACTTGGTCAACAGGACACAAATTGTGTCCGCAAATGGAAAACACTCCAGCCCAGTTGAACTATGCTGTGGTGTTCCACAGGGGTCTGTTCTTTGACCTGTTCTCTTCATTCTATACACTCAGCCACTCTCAAGTGTCATAGATCATCATCCAGTGTCTCACCAATTGTATGCTGATGACACCTAAATATACAAATCTAGCCATCCAGCTGAAGTTGAAGCTACCATCCAAGGCGTAGAGAGGTGCATTTCCGATGTGAAATCATGGACGACATGTAACAAGCTGCAGATGAATGATGATAAAACTGAAGCCATCCTGATTACAACACAAAGACTTTTTCATTCACATCCTTTACCTCAGACAATAAATATTAGCAACACCAACATTAAATTCACACAGTCAGTACGAAACCTCGGTGTCACTCTTGACAGTACTCTCTCATTGCATCAACATGTCATGAACATATGCAAGGCTGCATATCTTGAGCTGAGACGAATCAGCTCCATTCGCAAGTATCTTTCAGTTGATGCCACTAAAACACTTGTGTTCCTTAGTACTTTCAAGACTGGACTATTGTAACTCAATTCTGTCTGGTTCGTCTCAATATCTACTCCAGAAACTTCAAAAAGTTCAAAATACAGCTGCTCGGATCATCCTTAGAGTACCACAATCAGAGTATGCCTCTCCTCTGCTCTGTACCCTACACTGGCTATCCATACGATCCAGAATTAAACACAAAATTTGTTCTCTGTGCTACGTTTCACCGACGGGCTCCAGTCCAACATACCTATCTGACCTCACCCATGTGTACACACCTGCAAGATGCTTACGCTCCTCTTCTGACACTCATATTCTCATTATTCCCACTATGAAGATGAAATCATATGGACAACGCCCTTTTGCATACCAGGGCCCAGCAACGTGGAACGAATTGCCCACTGAACTTAGACACAAAGACACAGTGATCTCATTCAAGAGCGCTCCTAAAACTCACCTATTTCAACTGCAAGAACAGACTTAAAGACCTAATAATG
>JAECUM010054123.1:0-11219 GCA_016617855.1 Megalonaias nervosa
ACACACACACACACACACACACACAATGCTGTCAGGCATTTCTGCGCACCTAAGGTTTCCGTCTCCAATATTGAAGCAAAACGCATACCAAATTCGACCGATTGACGAAAATAAAATATTGCAGTGCTTACCATTTGGAAAGAGGCAATTGTTACCAGAATATTCTGTTCAAAATAATATTAATTTTGGACACACGGGATACCACCCCCGTGTTTTCATGACTCGCGATATATCGGCCTATTCTGCGCACGGCTTATAAAAGATGTAATGCTTATCCATCGGGCTACAGAAATAAAATACATTACATTGGACTGTTTCTGTCAGCAGTTTAGTCATGTAATTAGGTCAGATTTGTAGCTAGTTTTACCCGATTCAACGTAACAATGCCAATAAATTGCAATAGTAAGCAAACTAAACGGATCTTGTAAAAAAAATTTAGTAAAGTTAAACATTTTATTAAAATATAAGCTATTAGGTGAAAGAGAAACAACAACGAATAGATTGAATGTGCTTACAACGTCTTGTTCATGGAAAAAATTACTAAAGAATTTAGAAACAGACTATACGCCAGGTAATTTCTTAAAAATCCCGTTCTAGCGGCAAGTTGACATGTTGGGTTGCAGTCGATTTTGTACGTGTGGGACAACTTGCAAAATTGGAAATTTGGATTAAGATGCAGAATTTTTTTAAGGTATACATTTCCAATTTTTAAATAATTTATTTATTTGTATGATTCTAAAAGGTACATAGTAAATAGGATTTTCTGGGTTACAGGTTCAAGAAGGTCATGGAGTGGGTCTTCATGTTGACATTTAGAAATCACATTTTCATATGCATTTCGAGTCGAAATGTGGGATATTTGTGTACACTTTATGAATATCACTTTTCTTAATTAAAGTACGATCGTTCTTTCTTGATACAAAGTTGATTTTTGACCCAAAATAACACGTGATCCAATGTTGACAGAAATGACGTATCGTTGCGCAGAATTACCCGACGCGCAGAATTGGCCGACATGGTGGGTATGTGTGTGTGTGTATATATATATATATATATATATATATATATATATATATATATATATATATATATATATATATTATACCACATACATGCAACATAACATGCCTTTTAAAGTGTTGTTATCAAGCACTTTCATTTACCAATACTATTGGCATATCAAATTGTGATCCCCAATAATACGCATATATAAACATTCTTGCAACTGAGCCTTTGCAACTGTGTGCTGTCCACTCATCAATATTTAGTGACGTATGAAAATAACGACAAAAGTATTAATGATCCCCGTTTTCTAAATGAATTTAATATGATACACAACTTCATCGCAATCCTTTCTGCTTTCCGTTCCTCCTCACCTCTCATGCATAAGGGACAAAATAGGGAGATATCTGGAGTTGGAGAGAAAACTAATTTTGGGCTGGATGAAAACCTTGAATTTGAACTTACTCCAAGTAACCTACAAGAATATGGTTCGTCGTAACGGTATGTGAACACTTTCCTTGGGATTTATCTACGGTGTTTGTATAATCAACGATACAATATTGCAAACCCTGTTGATATTATATGGTAAATTTCTCGGTTCCTAGGTACACATACTCTGATGTATTTAATGTTTTGTTGTTGTTATTGCTGTTGTTATTTAAACCTATTATAATGTTCTAAAAAGAGATTATTTTTAAATAAATATCAAAATGTCCGTAGGCTGCTCGCCCCCATCTCATGACTATCGTAGCAAGATGCGACCTAAATCTATGAAAAGATGAGCGCGGAGGACTTTTACTGGGCATCGCACGATCTCTCCGGACTTAAGAATGATTGTAAAAGTTAAACCGACTAAAGGATGAGAGAGAGAGAGAGAGAGAGAGAGAGAGAGAGAGAGAGAGAGAGAGCAGAACAATGACTTAGATAAACTCTAAATATATTAAAATATTTTAATTACGTATTGTTGGTTCGTCATTTCGCTCAGTTTCTATTCCATACTAATGTCCCTGCTCCGGTATGCGGATGGCTGATCGTTCATGTGAATGGCGTTGCTAACCATGCGTTTGTAGTGCTCTAACTTCTTCATTAAAAACAATTTCGATGTTTAAATCTTACGTGTGTCTTATATTGATTTAATCAGTATGAATAAATATAGAAATGCAAAATAGAAAACAATCAACTAATCAATGTGCAAGGGTGATTTTAAAATAGCAACAAAAGGCACAGCACTACGGGAGGTGAGGAGTTCATTCGCTTGGTCAATACACAGCAGAATCTAGTCAATCTTAAACTCCGATGAAAGGACAAATATATGTATTTGTATCTGATATAAATAAAATACTTGTACAGTATGTACAATGTGTCAGTGATATACCACTCGTTGTGTGTGTGTTCGTGTGTGTGTGTGATGTTAACAATTAACTTTTGTTGACAGTATTACGATACTTTCGATTGAAATAACTTTTCCTTAATACCTATTTATGAGCATCGCCATATTTAAACAGTCAATTTTTAACATCATATGCCCATGATCTGCATCCATCTTCATCAGGATTTACGAATCAAGCAGCATTGTTCTCGATACAAAGTATTTGCCGTGTACAACAGTCTACATCAGCATTTGAAATTTTACGTTTTCTATAACAAAATTAACACAATGATGGAATCATTCACGCTCTCGTCGGGGTGCCCTATTTTTGACCGATATATTGACAAGCAGAAATATTTGTTGAAGTTAATATGCAATGTTTCTATTGCATTTATAACCCCAATTTTTTTCTCGTTTCGAGGACAAATGTTTAGCTTCCTATAGAATCAAATAATTAATGTTTCGTTTTGAAAGGAAATCACAATATGACTTTGCCATGTTTGGGACGTAATTAAATATATTTTGTGGTTTGTGAATTGATTTATAATTTAGCTGTAGTCTAAGATATTTTTTGGAGTGAGTAGGAGTCATTAATTGCACAAACCAACGCCGCTTTAATTATGTGCGTGTGTATTTTCTTAGATGATCGCCAATTCGAAAAAAAAATATTTTATTTAATTTCTTAACATTAAAGGGTTATGACAAAAGCCCTTTATAATATTTAAGTTATTTTTTAAAGTTTTATTTCATCTTTTGTACAGTTTACAAAATATTGTAAACCTAAGACATCCAGTGCTTAATAAGTTACAAAGATACCATGAACCCCAGCTTTCTCTGAACAAGGTACACAAATAATCAGTGTATAAGGAGAAGAGTATAGGACTGATTATGTCCCTTCGTCTCATTCCGCTATTTCATTTTAAGAAATCGGACAGGCCATACACTGTTCTTACATGCGATTTAAAATTTATCGTAAATTGTCTTCCAAAAATATTTTAAACGTTTCCCACTTACCCATTATTAATATATATTTTGAAATAAATCGTCCTATTTAACTCTACCGAAATATATATATATATAGCATATATATATATATATATATATATATATATATATATATATATATATATATATATATATATATATATATATAGTAAACAACCTACATGTTCGTGACAAATTTGATTCCATTTCTTGTGGGGAAAATATTTTATATCAGTGAATATCCTGCTTGAAATACATATACATGTTGTAGTGTCGATGGGGATATTGGTGGCTTACGGATACACGTGTAGTTTCTGACAATGATTTTACAGTTTCACACTTTTTGCAACGATGTTAAAGCTTCACAGCATGGACATATTATTCCGTTTAGTACACAGTAAAATATCTCTTGACAAGTACCTTGAATAGGCGGATAACTCTCTATTGTATATCTTTTCTATTCTCCTGAAATTTCTCCAAATATATCTCACCTGTTTAGCTGTACTGGTATCTAGTTTGTTTAAGCCAACACCCATCTTAAGAGGAAAATTGACACAAATCATGCTTGTCCCCGTCAGTGATAAATTAACCTGTAAGGAGTGTACATGTTCAGCAGCTGTGTATGTATACAGTTGAATGAAAATAGTTCTTATCCTGATCGAAACAAAAAGCGACTCTCTCTTAAACGTGTGGCCGAAAGAATGTGAAAAATACCTATTTACAATACATGCGTCTTTCCTTCTATTGTCTGATTATTTACAAAAGAAATCAATATCGTCCTGCCCTAAATTTAATAATTCGATGAAAGGACATCAAATGCTGTGCCCAGCTAACCGCACAAAAAACCTAAGAAATGCTATCACTTTCTCAACCTAAGGAAAACTCACATGTTCACCAAGAGTGACCATAGGAAACTATGTAGATTTTCAGGTTCAAAGCAATAGCTTTTATTCGGTACAAAATCGCCATGTAATAGTGAAAGCAGTGATGATCTTTGTATTAATGGTGTCGATCATGTGTTAAAAATAATACGCGATGGATAATATGGCATCAGTCAACGAACAACAAATATACATCATGACTATACATGAACGGCAACGGCACGCCAAATAAATTGTAGATCGATATCCTTGATTAACAGATTCAGGTAACAAAATGTTAGCCTGGAATATCTCTCAGCAAAGACATAGGAAAAAGAAAAACATAATTTGGCGACTTACCACTGGGACATTTAATTGTAATCCTCGTTGTCGCCGATTAGTCATCAACGAAGCAGAAATGGATTTTATTTTATTATTAAAATACTACAGAGTGGAGCAACTAACTGTATGATTACAGAGCGTACAATCACTGAGATATATAATTGAGTATTACGACGGAGAAAGTCCGTAATACACTCATTTAACATCATCGATGCTTGCATACGTAAGCAGTAACAAATTTCCAACTGGCGCTGTCTGTCTTTTAACTGCTTCAGTTTATATTAGCGAAAGTAGCTTATCATTGCTGATGAGTAGCACTAATAATCTTCCAGTGTTAAAACTGACTTATAAATGCTGTTTGCGCTTGATAAAGTTGACAATCATAAATGTGATTATCTACCAGAAACAATATCAGACACTATTAGATAATGGAGAATCAAGCAAGAACAAATAGGTGTATGGCAACAAAGAGGCGACAATACTGCAATTTAGAACTATATTTGCAATAGCAAACTTGCCGCAGCGTCTAACGCGCCACCGATTTATGATCCGATTTTTCGATACAAACTTGTTTATTTATACGACAATGGTGGTTATGGTACAAACCTGGATTGATCAAATTATTTAGCGCCTAAACCTGCATGACTTTTTACCTACCACGCATATGCTTGCGAAAGACATGAGAAAACATGTCAATGCACAAACTTAGCATAGTTTCTTTCAGTAGGGAGGTGTTAGCTGCAATTCTGCCAGGAAGGGCTAGAATAAATATTCCGTGTTATCATCTGACATGAAATCTATACCGTACCGAAAACTACGCTGGAAATAGTTCTAGCGTGGTTGATTGACAAACATGTAGGCATACTCATCTGTGTTGATCAAGGGCACCTCGCCTAAATAACTGGTGAATCGCCCATCACTGGTTGGCCGAACATGACGACCACTACGAGTAAGTCCTTAATGATTATGGGGCCAAAGACGAATTAATGCGTTTAAAATCCGATCGAGTTCAATGGGAAGAAATGTGTGGTGCTCTAAGATGTCGCTGAGCGACTTTGCAGGAAGATGGAAACCAGGATTTAATTGCTGCATCACGAAATAAAGCCCGGATTGGTCTTCAGCAAAAACTGTTTCATACTGGGAAATTTCCAAATAAGACAGTCCCTTGATATATCAATCGCAGGGTACTCCTTGGCCAAATATTTTGGTGGCAATACCTGGATCCATTAACTCCAATACTGGTGCTCAGTGAAGTCATTGTTGTACCTGTGCGTGAAGTTGAACTCGCGCTAGCACCCACCCCCAACGTAATTCCATCTTGCTGGACGTTTGGATATACAATTATATTTCATTCATCACAGTGATTAACAATATCAACTCCAAGAGGGATATGAATCACTGACGATCGCACAGAATGGTAGAATATGTTATACGTAGCCCTATCACGAGATGAATACATGTATCAGTTGGATATAACTATTTATGCTGCTAACTCAGCACCGCAGCATCCACCACAATAAAATTTAGTCCTGCCTGGGATTATAATGGCATAATCAGCTTAACACAGATTCGTTGACCGAACACACAAGCGCGTTTGTTTTTCTTATCTTGGTGCTGATTTTATTACTGAGTTACAAAATAAAATAAATCCTTGTGTATTTAATTCAACTACAAAATGCTATGAAGATTTATCTTTTTTTTCTGGAGACCCGAAACAGTTTACTGTAGGCAGGATTGTAATTATATGTACGTGCAAATATGGGTGAAATGGTTGATGATAAACTGCTTTATCATTATGTGTTTTATTGTCTATTGTATCATTTTCGTTTCCAAAACTATAGTGATTTTGCACTTTAATTGTAACGTTCACATGGTTCTTTTAGCCTGGCTATTTAAGCCCCAGTTAGTCTAAGGTTACTAAAGCCATCCCTTTCATCGAAGCATCGAATCAAATCAACTTCTGTCCAAGTCCGTGTGTGTAGAAACTAAGTGTCGGTGCCCTGCATTGTTGTACGTTTATGACAAATTTAAGAGCGCCACAAAATAGTGCAAACAGGAGAAAACGAAAAACCAAACAAGTACAAAATAACCCATAAAACAATAATATTACAACATCCATTAAAACGACAAATCTGAAAGGGCATCAATATTTTATGGGGAGTCAACGTACAACGTGAAGAGATGGGTCGCCGTTTTATTGGCAATGAGGAAGAGGTCATTTTTCTACCTATAAACGGACCCCTTTGTCGCCAAAAACTTACCTCCAGTCATATTCTCCATAGTAAAATGATCCCCCATCATTATTCTCCATCGAAAAAAGGCAAAGTATCATTTTCCTATTTTGTCCATTAACGTTACACCGGCACAAAAAAACCGGATCGCCCTCAGCATAAAGTGGTAGTGAATTTTGTGGGCAAATTACTGTTGGATGCCATCAACTGGATTTCGAAACAGAGGCAAAATCTGGTAGAATCAAGAAGTGCTTTGAAATTGCTTGCTTCTTTATTAGGACTGTATTTCAAAATATGACAACTGTGTTTATTCATATGACAGAATAACATTTCCGGTATGTTATGCTAATTCTTCATTATATGCATGTATTTAAAATAAAATCAACATATAATGGCTTTTGTAATTTTGTGCACTTTTACACACAAAGACTCCGATGCTGTCATACATAACTGCATTCTCTCTCTCTCTCTCTCTCTCTCTCTCTCTCTCTCTCTCTCTCTTAAGCACTGAAAAATATAATTTCTTCATCTCTGTAAACCGAAAACTTCCAAAAAATTCCGAAACAAATTTGAGGTCCCAAGTGTTTTCGGTTTTAAGGGTTTCACAGCAATTTGATATCTCTGTGTTTTAGTAAGTGGTTAATTGAGCGATGACCTATCTAATTCTGACAGGGTCTCGTTACAAATGAAATTAAGAGTAACGGTAAAGTGAGAAATATACAGATGGGTCTGAAGGGTGGTGGTGAGTGGGTATAAAGTTTGCAACAGTATAACACAAGAGAAGACAGTATTCCACTCACTGGCGTATTTCCAGATAGGCTAGCTTTTACTATTTTCATCTCTTGGCTTACGCTTTATACCTTTTGTACCAAATTATGGTTCAGATTACTTCACTCCACATTCAATACATTTGACACATACTGACAATTTTTTTACTAACGGCAAGGATTTACGGATAGAAGTTAACGGTAGCATTAGGATCATTTGAATCTTACCCATAACGAAAAGAAAAGTTTCGAACAAAGCCAATTACACCTATTCAGATAAGCAGACAATATCAACAAAGTAGTTTAACTTCGTTTTAGGATCCTGCTCAATCTTTAAACTTTAAATTGTATTAAAACGTTAAATTTTATTATATAGTTTTCCCATTTGTTTTGTATATTTCGACTGCTTTTCGTCAATGGTGAAGGCCTAGATAATCCAGATTCCTTTCGTAGATATTTTCGTACAAAATCTGTGAATAAGAATTGACCAAGTATGTTATTTAGCAAAGTAATTCTTTTAAATGTTTTAAATATTGGAAGCCTTGTTTAAAATAGCTTCTGTTATACAATTTGATCATACTATTTTAGAATAAGAAAGGATTACAGAGGAATTTATACCTTGTATTTGCAATTTCATACATTTATTTGTTTTCTGCATAAAATAGTATACTATGTACTATTGTATTTTCAACAGTTGTTTTACATAGGGGCGATCTTTACAACTGATCTATTACTAAGTATAATTAAGTTATTTAAGATCAAACCATATATATATATATATATATATATATATATATATATATATATATATATATATATATATATACTTAATTATAGTTTTTATATAACTACATAATTTATATAGGAATATTATTTAGTATAATAAACGTTTATTTGTACTACCGTTTTGAGTTCACAGTGCTCACCAGGGTGCAAAATCATACGATGTTTCAGTCCTGTAAGCTTTACGTTATGGATGAAAATCACGAATTTCACAAAGTTCACCTTAGAATTTTCCAACTTTTAAGAGCACGTGAGGTTCACAAAACATGAAGTTTAGCAAAGATTGCGTTCACGTCAAAATTATAATCAGAAAGCATGCCTTTACAATATTTCATGGCTTATATGATATATAAGCATTAGGAGATGCATTTAACATTATGCTATAGCTCAAACATCATGGCAATGCAATTAGTGTTACAGTCGTATCTTACGTTATTTGATCACAGGAGGCAGAATTGTATTCAGTGTTGGGAAACTTTACGCTATAAACACAACATCATGATACAGTTAGTTGTTTCACAAGCTCACCTAAGAATCATCACAGGCTTTATTGTAGTCACTGCATGTCAGAAGATAAATTTGTTGATAAAAGAGAGAGAACTGTAGCCAGCATTTCACCGAATAAGGTGGAGTTGACGCTGATTTCAAATAGCATAGCACAACGCATATAACTCTCTTATTCTATTTTGAGACGACGCAAGATTGGGAAATATTGAAACGGTTAAGTATTTGTCAAAAATAAGCTTGAAACACAATTTTATGGAAATTTAGTGATGCAGCAGGCACGTCGATCTAGAGACACTCAATACACCGTGTTAAGATTAGAAGAGAATATGCCTCCAGATAGCCAAATATCATCACACAGACTCCAGATCAAATAGCGCTTTTAATAGCCAAATGCTCATATAGACCCCAGAGAAAATTATCATCCAATTAGTCAATTACTCCCACAGAGATCTCGGAGAATATATGTCTCTACATAGCCGAATATTCCTACATAGACCTCGGAGTAAATAGGCCGCCAGATAGCCAAATACTACAATCGAGAGCACAGATAGAATAGGCCGCTTGATAGACAAATACTCCCAGTGACCCAGGAGAGAATAGGCCGCCAGATAACCAAATTTTCGATAGCGCCGCACCGCTTATGGCAAGGCTGACTTGAAAAAATTCATTTTGTTGATGCATGTGGCAGCCACATCGCTGACAACAAAACCTCGTTTGGTGTCATTTATAAAATCCGGATGTGTCATCATTTTCATTTCTCATGCTCAGCTTCTACTCGAGAGATCAATATATTCATCAGTTTTCATGGCAAATAAGTACCCAACGACGTATCAGCGCACCAAAACATTTGTTTGTTGTTTTTCAAGATATAGCTAGGACTAACGGTGGACAAGCCAGTAATACGGTGATAATTGACTGGTAAGAGTGTCTGAAGCATCTCTGCGGATGACGAATATCAGGACCCATCCGATGAAATTTGTCTTGACTTCGCAAACAATCATGTAGGACGTTCATGTCACAAGCTGAGGGTCGTACATGCACCTGCATCAAAACCTGGACACAGTCTGCAGATCCCAGAAATACTTAACCATGTTGTAGCCCATTCATTACTTTTCTTTGGAGCACCCGGACCAGTTCAACATTCCCAGGTTGACATGCACTTTCATACGCGTTAAATTGATGTTCCCTCCAGCTGCTATAGAAGCACTTCTATCATACTTCTCGACATATGTCTGTTGCTGGAGGGTTTAGGTGGAAAATTCATAACATTTTCTCAACGTCATGATCCCCTTAAAAAACTTGCATTTGAAGAACGCAATTAAAATTAATTACCTATCACAAAATTATGGTTGGTCATCATGACACCCAGCCGGATGAAAGATAATAAGAAATGAGTGAACGGTTAAACTGAAACTTTCTCAAACCTGCCCAGAGGGGTGTGTGTGTTATTCAACCAAAATCATGTGGATAAACTCAAAGCTGCGCTGTAAGGGAACATTTTAAGCCTAACAAGAATGGCTCTGAATAAGTCAATGAGTAGACGCTTAGCATCTGGCGGAGCATCCAGGTCTCGATAATAAGGAAAAATATTTTCGACTACCCGGTACGACTGCGAGGGGAAAATGTCTCGTCTACCCTAAACAACAGCCAATCTACCGTTGTGTCTTTATTATTAATGGCCCAGTATCTCCATTATCCAATATATATTTGCTCACGATGTCAAAATCATTGAAACATTTCCGATGTCTCTTCACGCAGGATTAAGTCGGAGCCATGATTTCCCGCACACAGGAAACTTGTATTGTCAACTTGGTTTAGTCAATAGTACCTGAAACTCTTTCGGCCTCATACGAGGTGACAACCTAACATCTTTTTCTAATTTAACTCGAACGGGATTGAACCGCCATGTGAAGTCGTTAATTATTTACATAGATGTTCAGGGATGTAAGCTGTGTAAGCGAAGCTTTACGACAGATGTTTTATTCAACACTGCCGTTGCAAATGGATAGTACAAATATGCGGACATCTTGTAACTTTATCGGTGTGAATCTTGTGTACTTGGATATTGCTACAATTGAGACCATGCCAACTTTCATAGGTACACCAGGTGGAATTGCTATCGAAATCATATCATTATTAACAAGTGCGGCTGGTATTACCAGACAATAATTTCGTTACACTCATACAACGAACACGTGTATATTCTGAAATTCTAGTAGTAGCAACAAGAAGTCTCAACACAATTTTGTCAGGCTGTATTCGGTAGTTTTCATTAAGATAAAATGATTACTACAAGCCAAGTCTGAGACCGTGTTGGCGGAAATTGAACACTTTCGACGACGCCTTACGCAGGTTTGGAACCGCGAGCCAGGAC
>JAECUM010054124.1:0-28333 GCA_016617855.1 Megalonaias nervosa
GTCGATTGTCAGCACCATCACAACGATTGGTTTTCGAAATGCAAAACTAGTCGATTGTCAGCACCATCACAACGATTGGTTTTCGAAATGCAAAACTAGTCGATTGTCAGCACCATCACAACGATTGGTTTTCGAAATGCAAAACTAGTCGATTGTCAACACCATCACAATGATTGGTTTTCGAAATGCAAAACTAGTCTTCTCTTCATCTTCATATGAGAAAATTTCATTACGTATACAAGTTGTATTAATTTGATTTATAAGACCTTTATCTTCGTAGATAGTATTTTGTTTGTACCAGTATTGTTCAGAAATGATTTACTAATTTATTTCTCTTATGTTCTCTCATCACGAACTCTTATGTATCTACTGTGATGCTATAGATACCAATATAGACGAATGTCAGTGTCTCGATCAGCGGCTGTGTAGATTTCTTGGAATGTATGCCAAGCGTAATCTGCGTCATACTGTACTTTTGGAAATGTACCTTTTGCTAACTAATAAAGCATATAATTTTCATAAGCCATTTTTGTGTCTACCTTGAACTATCCTTTCTCACTTTCTTTACCTCGTTAAAGAATGTTCTTTTTTCATTTCTGGAGTTCAATAGGGCTTTGTACTTTTACCTGGAACGCGGCGTGTTTCCGGGGGCAGCTTTTGCCACAGCGTTTACAATCATAATTTAGAAATGGTCATTGTTATTAGGTGTTCAGATTGGAAGGTTTTCAAATTCAAAAAGAATGCATCTATTTGAAGCCGGTACCCAAATACCTGTTTGTTCGACCCCTTCTTATACCAGAAAGGAATTACGGGCATCTTTTGGATACCGTCTATGTCAATCTAGCTTGATAAGACCCAAAATATTGGATTGCGATCGAATGCTCTTAACGTGTCTGAAATTCTTATGACTTAACAAGCTTTCACTCATTCAATTCCTGAAGTGTTGCAAATATTAGTACAAAATATAGTGTTGTTTGAGAACGATGACTCAGTTGATCATACAGAAATTACTAACAAAAAGATCCGTGACTCTTTATGTGAAAGGATTTATATTAAGCTTCATGATCACCCATGAAATTAGACTACCATTTGGAGAGAATTCTTTACATATATCTGTCAATACTGAGAGACAGTTTCTGAACTCGTATAACGTTTGGTATTATTAACTATGTTATAAATATAAAATGTTTCACCAACTGCTGTGATGTGTACAACGGATGTGTACAAGACGTGGTCACTCGCCCAGTTTGTGGAGACCGTCGTGGAGGCCGAATGGTTAGAACCACCTTTTAACGTTGAAACCTTAGTACACCATTCCAATGTAGCAATCTGTTGGAAATAGCATTCTTTATATGCAGTGCATTAGTAGATTGATATTACCCAGTTTCATGTCTTAATCAATACGCAGCGCAAAGTACTAGTTGTGATCAAATTAGTGTCCATTAGTAAATTATATTTATCAACTAGTATGTCATACTCATTCGTTTGTACTTATCTTCCAAAATCAATTACCAGTTTAATTTATTTAGTTGCAGGTTCACATGTCTCTCCGTTCTGTGCTAATGAGGTATGTCTTATTTGCTTTTATGTTGATGCACGTAAGAACTCATTTATTGTATTTCCTGCGAGATCGAAGATGACTATGCCATCATTAACTGGTTTGGTTTCTGTAAGTACGTTATTGGCTGATCAGGCCAATCTGTGCTCTAAACTGTCTGTGGCACATTGTACATGAGACGCCGCTTTGGGATGCTCAGTAAACTGAGAACGTGCTGCGGTTTTGAGATTTCCGCTGCTCGTGCTTCTGCACAGACTTGGCAATTCTGCTCAGTTCAAAGCCTATAGCTCCAGTACATGTGATACTTCGCCAGCTGGAGCGATTCTGTGCGAGATCTTCCCAAGACTCAGGGTCAATAGTGAAATGTTTTAAGGGTGACTTTAAGGGAATCTTTAAGACGTTTCTTCTGACCTCCCTGAGATCGCTTTCACTCCTTCAGCTCACAGTAGACAATTTTCTTTTATAGTCAATCATCATAGATCCTGGTTACGTAGCCTGCCAGTATCATCTGTTCGTTCATCAGCAGAGTGTGGATACTGGAAAAGCCTGATGGTGTGAGAACCACTGAGGCTGGGACCCTGTCCTGCCTTCTTATCGTCATCACTTTCCTCAGACAGCCCATGCGAAAATGGTTCGGCTTTTTGGCATGCCTTTTGACACTGAACAGGTTTCGCTTGCATGTAGCAGGGTCTGCAATAAAATGGGTTTGTAGACCTTTAGTTTTATTTTGCAGACTGATGTGTCTGCGCTCCCACACATTTGCGCGTACAGTTCTAAAGAGCATTCAGCGAACAGTCTTCAGCAAACAGGAGATTACGAACAGCAGCATCCCGTAACTTAGTCTTTGCCTTTAGTCTCCACGGTTTGAGGAGCTAGCCACATGTTATATATAAATATAAAATGAAGATTGATGATGATGATGATGATGATGATGATGATGATAAAGCAGCCACGCAGGTCAATTGGACCCAAGTTTTGTTCCTCTTGATGTCATGGATCTTTGAACGCGATTTTTCAATAACACAGGGAATGAGAAAATGCACACATACATAATTACAAAGCCACGACCGCCGGACTCAGAAATATTTTTTCTACACACCGATAAACAAACTCAACAACTTCACTCACACCTCATTTGCGGAATATTATGTAGGCTAGATGTGGCTGCAAGTGCTGCACGGAATCTGTACAACTGAGGAAGTTGATTTGAGAGAGTGTCTGTATAACTATGATCCATACAAAAAAATTCCTAAAATAGACGAGTCCCTTGTCTTCCAAAATGTAAAAAATGTAATTAAATGTTATATTTCATAATTGAAGGTAAAAGATATTCATTGTTTTTCCATAATTTGACAGTTAAAAGTCGCATATATTTTTCCTTAAATGAACTAGACGGGTAAGTTAACACATAAAACGCATGTGAACATTGGCAACTTTATTGATTATGATGTGATACAAATATTTGGGAAAGAGCCATAAAAGCATTCTTTTTTTACGAATTAAATGTTCGCACAGTCCGTTTTGCCTGTTCTTCATTTCATAATAAATCAAACCAATCACTTGTAGCACGGATATCCTTCATAAGGAGGCGGCCCATCAATACATGGGATGTAGAAGATGTATCGGCAGCCACATTGACCGCTTGGTAGTAAATCACATCCTAAACGCCTTGGATCTCCGCAGTAGCCTTCACATCCCCAGATAGGATGGCGTCGACAGGTTCTCTGTCCGCTCACGCTAAAGATGAGGACCAGCACACAGATGGCGGAAAAGAAAAGGCGTTTGGGCATCATGATCTGTCTGTAAATATAAAGAAACTGTGCGAAAGTCCGAACTCTGACGAACTCATAATTTTAAAGAGTGAAATGGTGAATGACCCTGCAATAACCAACACAAAATGAATGCAAAAAAAGAGAAATATTTTTGTACCATTATGATTCCTGGAAATTAAATATGATGGCAGAGTCCGACAATTTTAAAAATTAATGGTAGCGCAGTGAGTCCAGTGGACTAACAGGAAATAAACCTGGTAGCCCAATGTGCATTAAGTGACCTGGGAAGTAACTTTTATAAAATTGTTTTCTTTTAGACTGCTTCTTTTCTTTTTTATGATATACCAGTTGTTATTCTCCACGTGAAGTAGCTTATACTTATGTTTTGACCAACCCAGTCCTCCCCAACCACCCCGAAAACAACAAATAAATAAAAGAAGCTTCGACATCATGTAGAAGCCAAAGGGCTGCCTGGATTTACCATGTGGAAGTCAAGATCAAACCTTCGGGTAGTATCTGGGCTTTGGGCACACAATTTTTCGGACAATGAATGATACGGTATCAAAGTTTGAAGTCACAACGATTAAAGAATTATATATCAAATTCTGTTGGAATGGTCCGCATCTCTCTGTATGTATGTATGTGTGTGTGTGTGTGTGTGTGTGTGTGTGTGTGTGTGTGAATTCAGGCATGTATATAACCGAAACTCAGAAATAATACCGAAATTTGACTTCAACAAATTTAAAGCATTTAGTCATACTTGATTTCAAATGATTTTCCGTTGACTGTCTCGATACAAATTCAGCGGAGTTGCAGACGTCTATAGTTTTCAGCTGAAATTCCACTACAGATCAGTCGAATATCAACGTTCTTGGATCATGTTGTACTGGTTATTCTCAAAAAGCACTCAGTTTCCTGTCACATGACACTTTTATGTCTTCTGGTTGGTTGTTGTTTTTGTCGCAAACATCAATCTTGAATCAGAGAATCTTAGTATAATTTCATTTCGACACAAAACGTCTTGAAAGAAATTTAATATTTTCCAGGAAAAGGGCACATTATTGGTAACAAGGGCAGACTATTTGTACCACATTTGTATCGAGGGCACATCATTTGTATCGATTACAATACTTACAAAGTATGCACACATCACTGTTGACTACTGTGAAATAAGAGTGATTTATATTTCTACATCCCATAAGTTTGGTCATCGTAGTGGTCAGAAACAGTTTATTGGTCCCATGGTTTATACAATTATCGGGTTATTAACTAATGTATTGATAGCTGAACTAAAGTACCCATAACTCTACGAAAATACCGATCAATGTAAGTCATTAATATATTGTGACACACTGAACAATGACGTTATATTCCGCTAGCCCTAGTACTTAGAAAACGAATTTAAATTGAGTGGATGTGACCTCTTTTTAAAAGTTACTTCAACAAGTATACAAATATCAGTCTCAAGTATTGACATTAAGCTTTTAAAAAATACAGGTGTATTTAGAAGTGACTGCATTACTACAGGCTCTTATTAGTCATATTTTTACCCAATATGTTAAAAAAATTTACTTATGTCTTTTGACAGCATGATGGGTGGATTTTAAAGATTCGATGAATTCTACTAGGCGATAGAGTGACAGTTTACAAACAGCTCTATATTAGATTACAACTAGCTATTGCCAGTCCAAGGACGGGAGTGATACATTTTCAAGATAAAAAGTAAAAATTGGGATGAGTGAGTTTTATTATGTATATTTAATTTAATTATTTGTTAGTTAGTATTAATTTTTTTTAAATTCCATTACATGCTATTGTAATGTAACATTGAGTTCAGTTCTGTTTGACCTGAATGATTTTGTTTAATTTTTTTTATTTCATTGATGTAAACAACTAACATTGTATCTAGTTCTTGACCTCGTTCCAAAATCAGTGACAGTTTTGGTAAACAACTTTTTTAAATATTTTGTTTCTTTCTCAGAGTAAGAATCTTTAAGTTGAATCAAGGTCATACCTAGACTACGTGACAAATAGCATGCATCAGTTGTTACAAACTTCTATTTTTTCCAGGACAATGAACTTTTGACTCATCCGGGAATCTGTTTGCCTCTTAACTAGCTTATAACTGTTGTATTTGATAGAGGCTTCTCAGTCGGACTCCAAACACTGACACGTTAAGTTGTTATTATGTTGTGACTAATTTGGGTTGAAATTTTATTTTTTCTTCAAATTAATGAATGCAAATGATTCTTTTCCCTGGCAATACATAAGTGCTCCTACAAATTTCTTGGAGAAAGACATTTATTAGAAGTTATGCTGAATTCAAAGCTGGAATAATATTTCCTGTGATTCAACAAGGACTGTTGACACAGCAGCACTTCGCAGACCACAACAGACGTCATCACCTTCCATTTTGGATTTCATCGGGACACGAACTCAGTTTCATTCAGGACTTTTTATTTTATTACCAGGACTTCTACTTTTTAATTCTTGGATTATGTTTGGATATAATTCGTAAAACCGTAAGTTTTTTTTTCGCATTTTTCACTTTGTATTCTAGGAAAATTAATTATTTGTTAAATTTTACAAAGCTTGTTGTCTTCACTTTTTTATGTTACTTATTTCAAGATCGAAGACTCGTAATAGTTTAAAAAAGTTAGAACATAAAAAGATTTTAAAAATTTAGGATTGAAATGTTCCAACTTCTGTATTCTAAAATATACCTTCATAAACACTAGGATTTTAGGTGTCTCGATAATTATGACATAACTCTAGATTTTGACTGATATTCCGTATATTTTTGGCTAAATATTCCACTAATAAAAATATATGCCACCACTCATGTTAAGATGATTTTCTCTGCATGGTTTGTTTCAAAGCTACTTCACATTCCGCGTAAATCCTCTCAGTTCCCACCGAACTATTTTTTCATATTTGTTACTCTGAAATCACTCTCAACTTCCGGAAAATTGTTGTGTACCTAGTGCACAAATGAACTTCATTAGGTTGTGCTTTCTTTCTCCGAGTCGTAATACATACAGAGTGCGTAGAAAAGGCTAGAAAGTTCCATGATATTAAATTATTTTTTGACTTTGAGACTATTTACAATAACGTTTTAACTATTTTTATTGAATGTTGCGACGATATACGCAACGTAAGATGAAATACCACACTCGAGAACGAGGTCGTTACCAACTTTCTGCCAGTTATATTTCCCACGGTTAGGGTCAAATAAACTGCGTTTTATTGGACAACGGAGGGAAAAAAAATATGTTTTCATTAAATTAAACAGTGTGAATTAAAATCATCCTCCATCCCGCCCAAACATCCAGACAAGAAAAAGGTATTCCACATTTTCTGTGATGTTATTAAATCAGTATTGCCATATGCCTGTTAAAACACTCTAGGAAAGACTTGTGATACAAAAATGTGTTTGTTGATAAAAGCGTTTTAATAATAATAAATAAGGGATTACATAAAGCAGGGGTCTCAAACTCAAACCACCAAGAGGGCCGCATGATGCCATTTTCGATGGCCCAAGGGCCGCATCACCTTTGTTATCTCTCATGACACAGTGTGACGCCAATCATTTTGCGGGTCACAGGATAGGGGTTAGCGGGCCGCATGTTTGAGACCCCTGACATAAAATATCCGCATATACGATGTTTGAATAAAATAAATAAAATTGCAGAAGTAAATGAAGAAAATAGAAATAATTAAAAAGCCGGCTAACAGAGAACAGAATATGAAATTCTGTTTGTACATGTACATGCTATAACACTGCAGTGAGGGATGTCAACATTGATACGTAATTGGTCTTGATGATGACTATTTTGGGTAACATTGACACCACTTCAACGCACATGCGCACAGCAGAATGTTTTATTGTAAAAATAAATTTTCACCGATGTCATTTGTATTGAGCATGACTTGTAATATGGAGGCCTTTAGCCTTTGCTTCACTTGCTCTGACCGTTTTGTGAATACGAGATCAACCATGTGTTTCACTCGCTCGGACGATTTTGTGATCACGCGACCAAGCCTGTGCTTTTTTTTTCAGTCGCTCGGACGGTTTTGTGACTACGCGATCAATGCTGTGTTTTTTGGCGCTGCTCTGACCAGGAACATGTTTCACTTTGATCACAGACGTTGGTTGACCGTTTTGTCGACCCTGTTTAAGGTCGTCTGAAATTATCTATCCGCCCTCAGTGTAACTGAGGTTTATACCTTGTTCGATATAAACTTACCTCAGGAGGAGTACCTGTCTATAGATAGGCATTATGCTTCTAATCAGTCACCAGTGTACATGGCGCATCCTCGGGGATGACGGATCCAGAGCGTCACAGGGCAAGGTCAAATGGTAAATCGTTAAATTAGTCAGTGTAAATTGTTAAGAGCTGTATGATTGGCCCATATCTTCTGTTTCCATGCGTGAATTACTAACATATCTGTCGCATATCAGCAAAGAGATATGGTAGTTAGAAGGATCAGGAGTTATGGTCACGTGGTCGTTTAGTCACGTGTTACTAAGGTTGCATAGGCATTGTTGAAGAGATGATACGTTTAGAGATGTTTTTTTTAAAAAAATATTTGTACAAACTATATACCAGTTGCATTGCAATTTATAAGCTTTCCAAAATTTCAGCATCACTTGCAGCAGCAGGGAGGGTGAACCCTACAAAAGTTAGGAGGGTCCGTTCGCAAAAATAAAGGTTCCTACAAAGGCTGAAAATACGAGGTCAATAACGTCAAACCAAAGCCTCTAACCGATCGAGACTTCTCTAATTGGATTAGCTCATTTTGTTACTTAATTTTTTGACGCTTTTGTTTTCATTTTTTTTTTGTGCGTGTTCGTTTACTTAGCAGGATACTCACTGTTGGTCGTTCACCCTCCCTGCTATAGTAGTGTCAACCAAAAATGTTATCGAGACCTATACGATACTTCGACCGAGGATCATGTAAATTTATCGTGATAAATCCGTGTGGGGTAGCTTGCGCACTTGAAAAGAAATTTTTGAACTTAATCATATCCGTGTCCCCTGAACACCAAGTCTGATGAATGTTTCGCAGAGTATGTGTATCGACTCCATTAAACACAACTAAAATATTGCAGTTATCTCTAATCACTTTAGGTATTTGTGTATATCGCTGAGTAACATATATAACATCAATGTTTTTGTGTCTGCCTCGAGAAAATATCCGAGCTGGATTTGATTGTTTGTCCAGCATCACATCATCGTATACTACCAGATTATTAATAAATCCATCGAGGTCATCTACAGATGGGGCTTCATCAATATCGGTGATAAAATCAATAATATCATTGCCGTCCTCGTCCAATAATTTTGCATTTTCATTATCAAATTAAGCAACAATTGCGTCTTACCAGACCCACATGGGCCTATGATAATTGCTTTGATAGAATTCGGTTGCGCTGGATGATGTTTGACTGGCTGTTGTTTTCGTGTCGCTGAAAAATCAATGATAACCATGTTGTACAAACATATGATAAATAATATGGATTTATATTGTGTACGATGCAGAGCACCCACCCCCAAAAGTGGATTAACAACAATAATAACAAAAAATAAAAAGCATGCACTTACAGGCAAGTGTGTGAAATGTGGTACAAAAAATATAAATTTATTTCGTCTCGTATCAAGACAGGTGGTGATATCGCTGATTCACTGGGAAAATTACCAGGAGCTCCATGGGCTAAATACTCAGGAGATAAACATCTCAATGGATATAATTACTGTGGCCCGGGTACACGACTTGATATCAGACTTGACGAACATGATCAACCAAGACCTGCAGAGTATCCAATAAAATGCGATTGATTAAGCATGCCACGTTCATGATGTTGCGTATAAAACTAAGATTTACATCAACGACATATTACAGATGTGAAGTTGATTCACTCGTTAAATTCCATGAAAAATAAATCTCTCAGAGAAAAACTTTCTAGCTTTCTAGTAAAATCTGCGATGAAAGGTAAACTAGTGCTAGGGGCCGGTAATTAATCAACCGATTATTATTATACAATGGAATCGATTTATTATAGCCCAAGAGGATACTGGAGGAGTAGGGCAGCGATTAGTAAACTTGTTGAAGCAGCAAATGTCACGCGTTCTGTTGGTGCAAATTGGTTAGCACGACAGGCAATATGGCAAATTTATCTACCACCACCTAAAAAAATTCAGTACGCACATTTTGATGTCAGCACTTCCAATGAAGTTCATCAGGCAGATATTTTGTTTTTACCACATGATACTATTAAAACTGGTAGACGTCAATCGCGCACATACAAATACGCGTTAATTGTCGTTGACGTTGCAAGTAGATATAAAGAAGCAGAACCGCTATCAACTAAAACAGCAGCTGAAGTTGCATTTGCTTTCGAACGAATTTATCAACGTGGTGGTCTACGATGGCCACAGCTACTGCAGGTTGATCCTGGCAAAGAATTTTATGGTGCAGTATCATCTCTGATGAAAAAACATAACGTTAAAATTAGATGAGGACATACCGCAATTCATCGTGATCAGGCAATCGTTGAACGATTTAATCGGACACTTGCTGAGCGATTGTTTGGATATCAATATGCAAAGGAAATATCCACCGACCTTAAGTCCCTGAACAAAGGTCAGAAAGACATGAGATCTCGTGAATGGGTTGCAAGACTACCAAGTGTGATAGCTGCGTTAAATAATGAAATTACTCGTGTAACTGCCATGAAACCTACCAATGTAATCAAAAACATATACCAATACAAGGACATGACTCTTTCTCAAAACAACCAGTAATAGGTAATGTGACTGTAAGATATTTATATGAACCTGGTGAACTTGAAGGTGGTAACAAAAGAGTGACTGATCCTATTTGGAGGGTGAGCACACATAAAATTTCCAGCGTGATAAGATCCACAGGTAGACCTGCAATCTACAAACTAGATTCAACTGCTCCTCAACGTGGATTTGTACGTGAACAATTACAAGTAATTCCTGAAGACACACAATTACCACCGCGTTCACTTTGGCAAACTGGCTTCTCGACGGCGCTTACATTCAAGACAGGTCAGCATCACATTTTCGCGTGTGTGACCAAGACTACTATTAATTCTATGTACGGTGAACTGTCTTGGATTATTATTTGAATACTGCCACAACATTACTGTGTTACAGCTTGCACAATGATTATTCTGCCATTGTTTCATTGTCATGTAAATTCAACATCGAAATCAAAGTCGCGCTTATTTTTTGTTTGTCACATTGTTTATAACTAGCTAATTTTTTCTTGACAACTTCGTTGTTAACTACATCACTGCCATTGCTAGTAGTTTGATTATTATTTTCTGTAAAGTCTATGATAACCCTCCGCAGCTGAGATATTCTTCTGACTCGACACACTGCGAGATAAACTAAATTTGACCATTCAATATAATCATCAACAATCCAAATATTTGTATCAGAAATAGTTAATCCTTGTGACGAATGAATCGTTATAGCGTATCCTAGTGTCCATGGAGTTTTGTCTATCGTTAACGCGCTCTCAACAGCACTCACAGGAACCAAAACAATATCATTTAGTACAAGGTTTTGTTTCCTTGGTCCTACCATGCCTCCTGGAATTTCAACATCGATATTCTGTTGTCGCATATCCGCTGGGCGATAGCACAATGGTACAGGTAGATTTGAAAATTTTTCTTTATGTAACAGAAATAATTGTTGTTGAAGTGAATCACGAACTATCTTTCTACTTGCAACATTCAAATCAACAGGCTTCCATAAATTCCAAAAATCATTCATAGGAGTTTCTCTAATTACTTCACGCATTATCTCACACTGTATTTTATCTGGCTGCAGTCTGATTAACTTTTTAAACTCTTTCAGTGGTTCATCAATAGCTCTATGATCATCAGTTATCTCCTCATAATAATCTGCAAACTTTTTCAGCCATTTATGCGGAGGCGATCCAACAAAAGGTGGTGGTTGACCATGATCGCCACACATTATCACAGCAGTAGTTTTTGTCAATAACCAATCAAGAAACATTTTTAACACATCTAGCGACACTGTGCATATCTCATCCCAGATAATAATCTTAGGGATATATTTTTCACCCATTCGCTCAGGAGTCCATGATGCATCACCCTTCCATCGGAAGAAGCTGTGATAAGTATGAGGTTTAACTCCTCGTTCGTTCATTTCTCTGGCAAGTCTATGTGTGGGTGTCAAAACAACCATATCAAAATTTTTAAATAATTTAATCGCACGTGTTGTTTTACCAGACCTTCCCGGTCTATTGAGATAAGCTGTTTTATGTCTGGTCACAAGATCATATACAGATGGTGCTGATGAAAGTTTTGATATCTGTTTATTTTTATAATATGTTTCCTTGGATTCAACGTCGGCAGATTCAAAATAACTAAGAATCTTTTCTCGTTTTATTCTCCATTCGCCCCATGATGCATCAGCGCTGATATGTAATTGTTCTAGCAATCCTGTGTATTTTTTATTTATATAAAATGAATCTGTGGCGACTCTAACCTCGGTATCAGAAAATATATTTATCATCGATAATAGGCTTATCAAAACGTACGCCAGCATCGAAGATCTTAAATGAATGAACTGTGGTGAGTCACCATCAGTGTAAGTCACAACTGTACCTAATTTAGTTACGTCCGATAAGTCAACATTACTTCGACTTATAAATGTATTTTCTCTCCGTTGTATCAGCAATTATAAAATCGAGTTCTGCATCGTCTATAATTAATCTTGTATAATGGCGTTTATGATAATATGATCCTCCTTGCGTAAACTTGCCGACTATCTTTCTGCCGAGATCCTTTGCAAGCTTATTTTCGTATTCAAATTTACACTTAACGATTTTCTCACTGATATCGAGAATATCTTTCTCACTGATACTAAAGTTTTCGTTTCTGACATCGTTAATAACTTTGTTTCATATAACGTCATACCTGACAAAGTCAAGGGGTTGTGGTAACCAAACTTGTTTTTGTGGACGATATGATATAATTGCTTCACTTACAACCAACGATATCAATATTTTTACATCAAGCATATATCATAATAAAACTAGTGGAACCCAGCCGCGTTCGCTAAAATGTTTTCCAAACCAAACAGCGACAATCGGATGAAGGGTTTTCGGTGCAAATTCGAGTGGCTCAATGCATGCAAATCCAGTTAAGTCAAAATCTGGTAAGGGTCCATTTATCGCAACTCTGGTCATCTCGTATGTTGGATGTCCAAATCTCTTAAAATGCTCAGAACACTCTCCCATTCCAAGAAAACGTCCAGGATAATATGCAACCATATCAACCGAGATAACAGCGTTATAATCGTATTTAGTATTCCATTCTGTCATTATTGAATCTGGCTTTAGATGGCTTGATTGCAAATAATCTCGTAAATTCCTCCTTATTATAATTAAGGCAAATATATATTTAAATTGAAGTTTAATTGTTTATATAATGATTCAAGCAAGGAATAAATGCAAATGGTTAAGGATCGGTTCTTCAGTTCCTTGTAACAAAACTTGCGTAAATGAATTCTGTGGATATCACATGCAAAGCGTGCGGCGAGAGAGTCAAGGACCAAAACCGTGTTTGAAGTTTGGTGTTGGGTTAGAGGAGAAACTCATTTGTGTGTGCAATGTGGTGGTAAAAAATAATGAGAGCTGAAACGATATTATGATAAAAAGAATAACGTCGTAAAGACATAATCATCGGTATAAGAAACGCTGAAGACTGTCTCGCCAGATTTTCAAAATAATAATTTAAACAAATAATATTATTATATAAATGGAGGAAAATGAATTTGTGAAACACCCCATCAGCATTAATTATGAGGCATCTCGTATTGGTGTAATCAGGAACTGTCGATTAAAAAACTAGTCGGGGTTGTTAATAATGCTGGTTATCTCATGTTCACTGTCAAGGGAATAAAATGTTATTACTCACATAAATTCGTGTACGAATGTTTTCATGAAGTAGTCGAAAAATTTCTTGTGATTGATCATATTAATTCAAATCCAAAAGATAATTCTTTGTGTAATTTGCGAGCTGTTAGACAAAGTCAAAATTGCAAATTTGGTAAGACTGGCAGTAATTGTAATTCTCCAAGGTCAGTTGTATCTACGAATGTAGAGACAGGCGAAGAAATGATATTTCCATCGGCATATGCAGCTGGCAAATATTGTGATATTTGCAGGCGTTCAATACACTTTGTCGCAAATAATATAACCAAATCGGCGTTTTCAAAGAAATACAAACAATAATAATATTTAAGTATTACACACAGAAAGAATTGTGAAGGGAGATAACTCTGTCAAGCAAAGCTCTCTCCGGTAGAGTAAATAAGCAGTTGTTCCGCTTGTTACTGCGTAATATTACATGACTGCCGCGATTATTTTTTTGTCATATTCAGTAACTTAACTGTCTGTGTGGCAATTAGCCGTCATTGGAGTAACAGTGCAAATTCGTTGAAGGATATTTACACCTTTTGACTTCGTCCCTGATAAATTCAGAAAAACGAGAAGCATGCCTCAACTGCGTGCATTACAGATAAGTAATTTTTAGATCCAAATATAGAGACCTACATGTACTTTAACTCCCAATGACATATCCGGCAGAAATGTATGTGTGATTATTAAATGCAGATATTTTATACAGTGTGTTTGGAAACTGAAATAAATCCACGCTCCAGTTTACTATAATGGTGATTTATTCAGTATACTGATCGCATGTAGGTCAGCATAGGTAACGTCATAATAATTTCTGAAACATATATTTGTAAGGATGGGTCCGTGGCGTAGTGCTAGAGTGGCGGATTCTCATACTCGAGGTCTGGCGTTCCAATCCTGTGACTAATATTTCGCAGTTTTTCATTAATAGTGGGGGCTCCAGCCCCAATTATATTTTATGTACACCTCCTCACCAAGTCGAACAACGTGGTGGGTGCTGTTTTGCACTCACCCCCAGATTTGATTGGTGTGTGTGTGTGTGTGTGTGTGTGTGTGTGTGTGTGTGTGTGTGTGTGTGATGAAATTAAAACTGGAACCCTAAAAAATAAACAGTAGGGTGATGTGAGCTCTCAACCTCATTGAAAGGTATACCGCACACAAGGAGATTCGAAAAGAAAGTCGCCAGAAAGAAAAAAAACCTCATGAAGGGTGCCCCATACAAACCATAAGAAAGGCATCAATGAGAAGACCCTATGAAACGAAAAAGCCTCATAAAGGATGCCCCATAGAAGCCATAAGAAAGGCATCAACGAGAGGACTCCATGGAAAGGCAAAGTACTGGCAAATGAAGGGACACCGTGGAATGGTAACCGCTCATCATTGCTACTGTTTACTTTTTTTTATTTATTTGTATTCTGATTCAGAAATATTTTTATTTTAATGTATTTATTGTGATTCAGAATTATTTATTTTTATTTTGATTGAGAAATATTTTTATTTTACATACAGATTAATATTTAATTTTATTAATATTTGTATTTTTATTCTGATTCAGAAATAATTTTACTTTCATTAATATTTTTATTTTTATTCTGATTCAGAAATATCTTTTTATTTTAAATAAATATTTATTGTATAATGAATTACGAAAATATTAATGCTATTATTTCAGCGATTGAAATATTACAACATGACGATATAAAATGTTCTGATCAACTTAATCCTGAAAAAATTATTTGTGATTTTGAATCATTATAACAACGAAACTTTGAAGACAGATATACATTACCAGCTGAGTACAACGTGGTGGGCAACGATCGATGATACAATCCTTGGCAACAGTCACAGATAGACAAATTGAACAATTCGTTCCACTCGCACACGCGATTGAGAAAATTAGATCCGAATTGTCTCACGAATACGAAACAAAAAAAAGATTATGAATACGCGTGTAAGGCAGTTGAGAAAAATTATGTCTGATTGTAAAAGTGAAAGTGAAAGTAGTGACAACGTCAGTAACAGCTAAACAAAGTGAAAACGACTTCGTCAAAGGGGGAATAAATCATTTCATGACTATAGTAAAAAAATATTTATTTTATTCTGAATCAGACTTTTTATTTTTATTCTGATAATATTTATTTTCATTTTGAATCAGATTTTTAAAAATTTTTATTCTGATAATAATATTTTTTTTTATTCTGATAATAATATTTATTTTGTTTATTCATTTATTCAGAATCAAATTCAATGCAAGATTTATGCATAATTGAGAATCTGATCTCTATCACATACAACTGTAATAATATGTTCTCGTTGCAGTTCATTTAACTGTTCCTGCGTTAACAAAAATTCTTCATCGCTGTATTCATCAATAAGTATATTAACACTAAATTTTTCTGCTTCATGAGATGAAGGTGGAAGTGTCAAGATTGTTCTGACGGCACTGTCGAGTACCTCCTTGTTGTATACAAAAACTCTCACGTGTTGGTACATATATAATACCACATAAATAATTATTTGACAGATTTTTTTTTTTTTTTTTTTTTTTTTTACAAAATACCGATCCTGGTGTTTTCGATGTAGATCTATGATCTTACAGATTAATGGTCAATGAATCATCTCGTAAATCAAGAAGGTGTCCGGTCTGGTCAGTAAGTTTGAAATGTATCCTTGATAATAAAGTATTATGACATCGCAGATAAACAGTATTAATTGGTTCTGATACAATAAAGTATCCTCGAGGCACTTGCGGAGTAAATGTATATAAAATGTATCCCTGCTGGACCTGATTGGATTTTTCAAGGTCTACTTGATAACTTCCATCAATTACATCACATACAGGTTGACTGCGATCATCGATGTAATATTTACGATACCCGGCGATATATGACGACCTCCACCGTATGGATCGTTATCGTGTTTGAGGACATCTAGTGGAGGAGCTATTTTTCTCCACGCGGTAATAATTTTGGGGTAGTTTTCATCGATGATGTCACCAATTTGCCTTCCTCAGTTCGGGAAAATCAAGATCAGGTAAATGAAGATCTATATCTTTTAACTGATCTCTCCTTTCATAGTGTTTCAAAAATAATTGTTTCAAAACATCATCAGATTTCACATTTTGAATGATAACTTTATTGACATTTTGTAAGTCTGATCTAACCTGAATTAGAAGTTGAATCGTTTCAATGATCTGTTGTTTTATATCGACGTTGTATGTTGCGTTATACTGGAAAATAATTTTTTTATATCAGTGAGTTTCCGAGAGTATTCAGGCTTGACCTCAACTGCAAATGCTTTAATAAACCCTACATTGACGATTAAATTTGAATCTTTGTCAAAACTGTGTAAAAGCTCCGTTATTCGAGGAATCTTTTCACAGTCTTGTGTAATAATATATTCATCTTAACTAAAATGCTTCCATGCGTAACTTTTCCGATATTCTGGAAGTTTTATAAATATTCGTTTTGTTGTAAAAAAATTCAGCTCGTTTCGGTTCTTGTGGTGCTTGATAAACCGGCGGATCTTCTGGCCATCCTAACACACTTCGGATCGACGACTGATATATATCTACGGCGTAGTCGAGAGAATTTATTTCAATCGCGGCTGATAACATTGGTTCATGAACAGTGATAGCTATTTTGGATTCTTTTCCAGTGATAGATTTGATTCTGCGTTGGAATTCATCGTTGATCAGTTCGATCTGATAACTGCCCGTAGGTATACTCACAACTTGCAAGTCTGGTGTTCCATCGGGTTTATTCTTATTTGCAAATACCAGTGAATCATTTGCTTGGAACCCACCGAATGGTTTTGATCTAATATTTGGCCAACTGTAATAAACTCGCAATTGTGCTAGTGCTATTTCTTTCGCTGGAATCACAGTTAGAAAACTAACGCTGAACCCAGGATTGGTTGAGCTTGCTGATATCATCGTGGTTTTCAACGGTGTTGTATTATCGATGATCTGTTGAAGTAATTCCAATGACGTTGTCATTGTTGACGACATTATTATTATTTAAACCCCTGATTTTAAATACCGATTTTTTCTTCTATTTCTTCATCGCTAACGTCGATGATTTCATCATTTCTACATCTAAGTATTGAATTTGGTTATATATTTTTTCATCAAATGCATCGTTGTAAATCTTAATTATTTATGTGAACTCTCTATCTGATATTATTCCATCACTGAGATATGATGAAATCAACGATGATGATTGGAGTATGCTAACATCGCCGCGTACAGTTTTATTGTATACTCATACATTTTGCTATTGTGCACGTAGCTATTTTTTTTGCGATGGTATTAAAAATACCAGCAATTGTTGTTGCAGCTGAAACACAAATTGTTACAACTGCTGGCGATGTCATTGTTATTGTTGATAGCAATACGCCGGTTCCAGCGATAACAGCGGACGCCGAATGCACAATTATGTCAACGACAACTACAAGTCTGTGATATATTTTTTTAAAATTTTTATTGTATACTCGTCAACGATATTTTTCAATTTGGTTTGCCATTCACATACTTGATTGTATCTGTAATGTTGAACGTCGATTCGGGAGTTCATTATATTTTAAGCAGGTGGTAGTTTAGCGACTAATTCAAGACACCAATAGTACAACAAGCCTAAGTTTTTTTCTTCTGGTTCCACCACAAATGTTTCCTCATCGTTTTGCTCCAGTAGTACTAACATAGATCCAGAAGATCCACCTGATGGAGTCAGGAATGGATAACGCCGTGAAATTGTGGTAGATATTGTAAATGTTGTAGCGCCGAGTACTGAGAACCTGTATATTCCGGTAACCTCAGCGAGATGTTTAATGAATTTATTGAGTGGTGTCCATAATGCTGATCCATACGCTACTGCATGTACTACACTGTCGGTAATCTTTTTGATGTCAACGAGTTTAATATCAACAACCGCTGGACTTCCAAAATATTCATTAATAACTCTATTTACATTTCTACGAGAATTCGAAAACGTGTTTACGTGAGTAGTAAACTCAGATCTAATTGTGGTCGTTTCATCATTGATTGTCATTAACGATGTCATCATCGGGATGTTGTTATTGTCGACGTATTTCTTTGTTACAGCGTCATCGTTTGATTCTGGTTCTCCAAGACCAGTAATTTTATTATTAGCCATATTGAGAGAACTAGTCATTGTATCACCGGCGGATAGCAAACAATCATTAATCTCAGTTCTAATAGTGGCGTTGTTGCTGTCTACGTATCTTTTTGTTGCCAAATCATCGTCTGATTTTGGTTCTCTCACATTAATAGTTGTATTTTTTTGCTCATGTTGAGATCGCAATACATAATATCCCCAATTCTTCTGATACGTCCAGCAATTTCTCCCATGAGTGTTAAGATTGATTCAGTTGAATGTTTAATTTTACAGTTTTTAGTGAATACGGCTAAGTTATCTTCGGTCGCGCCTGGAACTCGCAGAATAATATCTGTCAACGGGATATTACACGTCTTTAATCGTCCTTGCTGATCCTGAAAAACAACGACTTCATTTTGGTCCACATTTGCGAGACTCAAAAGATCAGCGAGTTCTTCCTTCACATGGTGAAGGGTTGCATATTTGGATAAGTCACCTTGCTGAGTTTTTCTCAGGCGAGATGATCTTCCGTAAGTATCTACCATTATATTTTTAAGATCTGTTTAAAATGTTGGACGATGTGGTATACTCGTGTACGACTTTATGAGGCGGTATTAGGGACCTTGACACAGCGGCGAGTACAGCAATTCCTTCAAGGCCACATATTGGCGGATCAGTTATTGTCTGTGTTGGTAACGCTGAATGACAGACGGGAGGGTTTTGAAGTCCGTTAATATATTTTAAAAATTCCTTCGGTGGTGCCAGTCCATACAAATCAAAATAAACGATTCCACGTGGATCAATCGCGTATGCAACCCAATGAGTACATTTTCCAGAGATTTTCTCAGATTAATGATACCAGTTTCAACATTAATTGGTTGTTTTGGTAATTGATCACGCATAAAACACCTCTGAAGTTTTTGATGTTTGATTTTTTTTAGCGGCATCAAGTAAATCAAAATTGGACATAGGAAGAATCAGCGAAGTGTCCCGGGAAGTCTTAAACCTTTTCCGTACCACGAATTGGGAGTTCCTGGCAGCCTTTAGACCCTTCCCTTATTTTTGGAAGTTTTATTCCGTGACCTGTTGCTTTCTTTAATGCCATCCCAGGTGAAGTTCCAACAGCACTAAATGCAGCTGCTTTTGCAACAGCTGGGGCTGCAGCGGTTATTAACGCTGGTATAGCTGCAAGAAGTGGAAATATACCACCCATCTTGGCGATATCTTTAATGGCACCCGCAGAAAGATTAAGTCGTACGCCGGTCTTTGATCGTTTGGCTTCATTGAAGTGCCTGAGTTGACGTTCTGACAATGATAGTTTATTCGGACCACCTTGGATTTGTTCTTTTTGTAGTCATAGTTTTATTCCACAGTTCTCTTTTGATGCTGATTGTAGTTTTCTAATCTGACCAGGAGTCAGAGTAACACTAACATGATGATATGACATTATAATATCATGAGCGATTTAATTACATGTTTGGAAAACATTTACATGTTTTCTACTGGGGCATCAATAACTCTCATTCTTCCACCAACGTCTTCAAACAACATTGTTTTATCTGAGAGTATAACAGCGTTTGCCCTATAATTAGCAATAGCTCCTCTTGCCACACGAGCTCGAAAGTGTGTATCCACGACAGATTGCCTAAATAAATCTAAGTGTTCCAGCGAAAAATAATAAATCGTATACAGCGTTGTAAAATCTAGTGATATTTGCAGACCAGAATCAATATTTTGATCACTTCCCATGAATGCCATCAAATGATGATATGCACGTGCAACATGATTATTTTCAACGTTCAATAGTATGTCTTCGTATGGTTCTTGATGTCCATTTATTCTCAGTGAAACTTCAGTAATACCAAGTTTGTCAAATATCATTATACTGTGTGTTTGTGAGTTTACTTGTGCAGCATCTTGGAAAGCAACTAATAAATGTCGTGGTGCAGAAACACCTTGCTGTGATGCTATCTGCCATGTGAATAAACCATTAATGGTACTTTGAACACTATCTGTGGTCATCGTCAACCATGATAATGTTGATTTACCACCGGATTCCATAAAAGAGAGCAACCGTTATTCTTCAGCGAGTGATGGTATCATTGTTGGCATCCACAATGAAAGTTTTGTTAGTATTACTTTACCAGCATCACCAGCAGGTCGCCAGATTGCATCATCGTCGGTTGCTTGGCTCCGAAAATGACCTTTCTGACATTTCTGCAAAATTCAAAGATATGTGACAGTGGAATAGCACATGAAAATCTTCTACTTCCATCTTTCAGCTTTTACCGTCGTGCTGCAAATCCTAAGTTGAAATTTGCATTCATTGACGCAACTGCGTCCCAAGCTGCATTTAGTGTTACATTTCTACTTTCTGGATGATCAGTTGTATCCTTTGCAGACATCATTGTCGGACCAGCTAACCTCGAGTAATCGTCGCTGTATCTTGCAAGGCCAAGTATCGTCGTGGCAACGTCGACGTCTTTCTGAACTGATTCAATATTTCTTCCGTCGATAATATACGTAGTACTGTCGAACAAAGCCATATTGCCATTATTAACAAAATAATCCCTAATATCAGCTCCATATTCAGTATTATCTGTTTTTAAAATTTCACCCTCTACTTCAATGAATGCTTCAGCGGGTAAGAAATATCTGCTTGTATCCTGAACTTGCAGCTCAGTTTCGCCAACTCTGATTTGGCTGTCGTGCATCATAAGAATAATACTGATAATCATGCACCGATTCATCCTTGAGAATTGGTGCGTCCATGTTAAATGCGGCATCAGACACACGTTTGGACATTTTTTTATTATACTTGCTATCGTCTAACACAAAGACCATTTCCTGCTATCAGACTAGCAGTTATATTTTTTCTCTTTTTCTGATAGTGGTACACCAGCCAACTCTGCTAATTTTGATTTTAAGCTTGATTTATTATTTTACTAACATTTGCAGGCATCACTTCAATGCTGGGTAATTTTACTGGCTGAGGTTTTCGTCGTATTATTCGTGCTAGTCTGTTCTTGATTGCTGAGAATGCTTTACCGGCAACATCACCAACAGTACCAATACCTTTTTCACGAACAACGTCAATATCTTTCATCCCCAGTTGCTTTGCAATCGGTATTGCTTTTGGGGCTATCCTTCTAAATATCCCCTGAACAACACCACCGAATCCGTCCCCGTAAATCGCTTTATACGTAGGTAATCGCGAATTTATCACCCTGACCATTACAGGTCCACGTTGAACTTTATGTATGATCATATTATTTTCTTGTCATTGTATCTAACTGTATACCTTTAATCACAGCGGTAATCATCAACGATTTCATCAATGAGGGACCGATACACATTAATGTC
Organism: Megalonaias nervosa; assembly: GCA_016617855.1. Classification (NCBI taxonomy): domain Eukaryota; kingdom Metazoa; phylum Mollusca; class Bivalvia; order Unionida; family Unionidae; genus Megalonaias; species Megalonaias nervosa. The sequence goes on from JAECUM010054124.1 coordinate 21,792, forward strand.
CATGATACCGCCTGTAAACAATCGTTGACAAATATCAGTTGCTTCATTTATAGTTTGGGGGCCCCCGAGTGGCCGAGTGGTCTAAAGCGCTCTCCGTTACGGATCACTGCCATCTCACCTCTGTCTGCGTGGGTTCGAGTCTCGGGCTCGGCCAATGTGGTTATGTGAGAAAGCTTGCCGGTAGCTTCTCGTAGTTGTTGTTGTTTTTGTTTTTGTTGTAATTGTTGTTGTCGTTGTAATACTAGCTGTGGTTGTTTTTGTTGTAATTGTAATTGTTCTTTTTGTAATTGTCCAAAATAGTTATCTATTCCATTGATAAATTCAGTATATCTTGTATCACTATTTCGGGCCTGATCAGTGTCGTAGTGTATGCGAAATATCCACTTGTACCAGTTCTCACGACTTACAGCATCATTAGCGTACTCGGGTTTCAAACTCTTCCTCTTTGATTAAAACTGCGCACAGCATACACAGATAATATTTCCACGCTGTCAATTTTTTTTTTAAAGGAGGCAATACTTATATCGGTAAATCTATCAACCAGATTAATCTTGGCTCTTGCTTGCTCTGGTTCTGGTTTTAATTCTGGTTCTGGTATACGATCCTTTATATCATCTATTTCAGCACGAGCTTGGCCAATACCTTCAAGTATTTCTTGCATTGGTTGAGCAGCAGCTATTTCAGCCGGAAGTTCTCGTAGAATCTTTTTTGTTTTCTTAGTTCTTTCTGCTATTTTTCCAGTTACTTTAGCGGTTTGCTCCAACGTGGGAAGAAGATCTTTGGTAGCCTTCGTAACCGGTTTAAATAATTGTTCTACACCTTCTGTAAATTCCACCTGAGACTCCTGACGCTCTTGTAATTGCTGCTTGACAGAATCACCGACGGGGAGATATTGCTTAATTGCCTGTAGTCGCTGTCGAGCTAGTTTAGCTGTGTGAGATTCCATTATTGATATAATAATGATTTAATTACACCACACTACAGCAGCAGGGAGGGTGAACGACCAACAGTGAGTGTCCTGGTAAGTAAACGAACACGCATAAAAAATGAAAACACAAGCGTCAAAAAATAAAGTAACAAAATGAGCTAACCCAATTAGAGAAGTCTCGATCGTTTAGAGGCTTTGGTTTGGCGTTATTGACCTTGTATTTTTAGCCTTTCTAGGAACCTTTGTTTTCGCGAACGGATCCTCCTAACCTTTGTAGGGTTCACTCTCCCCTGCTGCTCTTGGCCATGCCTGAGTTCACTGAAGATAAACTAAAACAAATACTGAAAGGGAAATTGAGATTGGTATCGACGTATTTGTAATTAACAAATTAACATTAACTCTCACTTCCGCTATGGAAATTGGTAGCGAAGAGCAGACATTTTTTCATTAAATTTATGTCTTATTCTCTCTCTCCCCCCTCTTAAAAAAATCTTTAAACGGTTATCTCTTTTAGCATTTGTCATCTTTTCTCAAATTCTCCGATAGCTGTTGTATGAGAAAAAACCAGTGCTCTAATTTATTTATGACTTGTATTAATATTTTTTTCATGAATTATTTTTGCCACGATGAATTGCCAGGATTTAGGGTTTCATTGAAAAAATAGGGTGTATAAAAATTACTTAAAACAAATTCAAATTCTCCATTTAATTGCACGAGAATAGTTTTATTTTATTTAACTAGGATTGCTAGGTCATAAAGATGAAGTTATGACTTGCATAAAGTGGGATTTTTAACATATTTTTAGTTGCTTTATATGTACGTCAAGAGGATTAGCTATATTTTTAAATAACAATTTTGAACACAATGTAAAAGCAATGAACAAGGATGAAAAAGAAAATAAACATATAGTTTTATTCAGGAAGCTAATTAACATTTTATGGTCCCATTAAACAGCACATATTACGACTGCTGATCTGGATCTATGCAGTTTGCTAAGAGTAATCAGTAGACTAAGTAGCATAGACCCTGATCTGCTGGCACATTATGCTCCTGCAATCAGGGTCTATGTTCAATGCGCATGGAGTCGATTTATACACTATTATATACAGTAGTTTGTAATTGATAGATTCATTATAGAGTATACATTGTAATCTTTTAGGGTAGTTCTGTTTTAAAGTAAAGGTAAATTGTTTGTCTTATACGAAAAGGTGAAATCAGAATAGAGAAAGAACATTGCTGTAATCAGAAATTGAATCATTAATCTTAGACGATCATGAAAATGAAAATATACAAAGGAAAGCAACACAAATTAATGAAACTCGAATTAATAACTATGGGTAATATTGTGCTAAGATCAATCGCCAAATCGGTAGCCGAATGAGACCATATGACAATGCATTGGTAACTTGAGTTAATAGGAATTTTATAAGTATAAATAGCAAATATTTAATTAATTAACTAATTTAAAATAGATGAACTACTTACTGATCAGAAAGATATTCTACAAGAGACAAGATAATTTTATGCAAGCCTGTCTCCAAGATTTTCCCCCTTTATAATGACATTCTTAAATTAGACCAGCAGAAAGACTTACTAGAAGTGAAAATTAAGTACTAAGAAGTGTTGAAAGTCTACAAAAATGGATAATAACGAAGGTCATGATTCTGTGAGATTTACAGGGGAGTTTTTGTTCTTTAGGTTTTTTTTTTTGGGGGGGGGAGTGTGGTTGTGAAAGTTTTTGTCAGATCTGTTAAGTTTAGCGATGAAATTGGCAAACTCAAAAACGCAAAAGAGAATGAGTTATAACTTGTTGATATATTTCAAAGACAATAAAGACAAACAATTTCTGAAGACTGGAAACCTAATTCTCTTTATACACAACCAGTTAATTATCCTCACCTTGTATAGCCAGTAGAAGAAAAGCGGTTCTCCCTTGTCCCACTAACAGACAAGCAAACTAGCGTCATCTCTGGTATCATTCTTATTTATGATTGTATGTGCTATGCAAGGAAAAAAACCCCACACATACTTGACTGCTCTTTTTTTTTTTAAAAAATAAAGCTTTTTTAGTCCATTAATTGTGTATTATTTAATAGGTTTTGAATTTTTTAAATTATGGTAGTTCTATTTAAAGATGGGTGACTCTACTCTACAATGACCTAAAATTTGTCTTATAGTGCATAGTCATGAATCTCCACTGTTTAAAATTTATCGTGATGGCAGAAAAAGAGATCTACTTTCCCATATATCTTCATACTGTGTGCAGACGTATTAGTAATGATGATTAGATATGATAAGAAAATTGTGGCATTACAATTGGCAATATAGAAGTACTTATCACACTATATATGTTGATTATGGTTCATGTATTATAGATGGCTCAGACGAGTCTAAATAATACAATATGTATTTAAGATGTATGGTAAATTCTCTGGCCTTGACATTAATTTCGACAAAACAAATTCATAAGTATTTGGTTGAGGAATAGGAAAGTTGCAACTTTAAATTATATAGCGAGTTTATTCTCAATTGGAAACAAACGCCATTTACAGCGTTGGGTAATAATTTCGACACATTTTTAACTCGTACGAATTATGACTATCATTTGAAAATGAGATTCTTGTCAAAACATGGTTTTTGGTCTAAATATAAGCTAATTCTTAGAACGAGATCATACTTATAATATTTGGTATAATCACAATGCTTGGTCCGTGTGTTCATCTGCATTACTTTGATAAACGTTTTATGATTGCGCGATGTTTAGATAAAGATGACTTTTAAAAAATCCCCTCTATATTTAGATAAAGATGACTTTTAAAAAACACTTTATATTTAGATAAAGATTACTGTTTTATACACTTTATATTAAATAATGATGACTGTTTAATTAGACTGTATGATTGTTTAAATAGAATGTATGACTGTTTAATTAGAATGCTTGACTTTAATGACATTTAGATTACATGAAGATGACTGTTTGATGCTACGTTATAGTAGACGAAGATGATTATTTAATTTACACTTATATTAGACGAAGAAAACTGTTTAGTGACGGTGACTGTTTAATTTTAACTTATATTAGATGAAGATGACTGTTTCATTATACTTTATATTTAGATGTGGATGACTGATTAATTCCACTTTATATCTAGGAGAAGATGACTGATTTAATACACTTTATATTTAAATGAAGATGACTGTTTTAATAAACCTTATAGTTAGATGAAGATTACTATTTTGTTATGCTTTACATTTTGAAGCACAGTTATGGTATTAACACAAATTTTCTTGAATACGAGGGAGTAACCATGGGGATAAAATTGTACCAAAATGGCACGAGACTTGCAGATGAAAGTAGTATGATCTAAGCTCTGTTGATTCCAGTGCATCTTAAACATACCAGTCAAAGGTGTCAAAGGTATCCAAAATATCTATAACATTTTATATGATAATAGGGCCTCTCCAATTTGATCAAATAATGACATAATCAGCTGTACATTCCAGACCTTTCTTTTTCACGGATAAAAGCCTTTTCCTTAACTTACACAATTACTAAAGATAACAGTCTTTGGTGGTTGCAATTTTGATTACTATACAACATACTTCCAATTAATACAGATTTGACAAAAATATTTGAACAATTAAAGGTAATACATACATTTTTGCCAGTACTCGCCGAGTCTCTTTCTAACAATTTCTGGGAATGTACAAGATTAGAAACCTTATCGTGAAGATTTCAAATTGAGGATAATGTAATCATATTGCTGACTTAAATCATGGATATGTAGTTAATGTAATCATATTGACTTTATTTATGGATATTAAGTCATGTAATTATATTACTGACTTAAATATTGTATATGTAAATAATCTAATCACATATACTTAAATTATGGATATGTATTAAACATGCAATCATATTGCTGCCCTAAATTATGGTTATATAGTAAATGTAACAATCTAATTTACTTAAATTTGATCAAATAAAATATAATCTTTTTTCATGCTATTTATTAATAAAGAGAATTATATCTTTGTATGTACATCAGAAGCTGTTATATTCCTTTTATAATAAATACATGCTTTTTTTTGCTACTATTGTGTTGTGGTTTCCCCACCTACATCTATGTACGGTAAGTGATAAATTTTATTTTCTTTAAATCAGCGCATACAAATTCTATGTGTTAGTAACTTTGAAAAAGCAAGCCACTGACAATAAAAATAAAATAAACAATTTCCTGGGGTTTGCTTCAAAAACTGAAATGTGACCACGTTTTGAATTCAGTATTTTGGACTTTAAAAAGCACGTACGTTTGTACCTAAGCACCTTGCATACGTACCTGGCAATAAAAAACACATCCAGCTGTTTGCTCTGATCGAACACTTTTTCCACCTTTTCTTGAATACAGCTTCAATTATCAGTCTGCAGGATGACACTGATGATTGGTAGATTAACGCATGTTATTAACTAAAATGACCTTATATTGTATCGATGGAGGCGCCACCATAGGTGTAAAATATATGTGACCTTGTATTTGTCATGCTTGACGGTTTTTTTTTGAAAGATATAAAAGTAAATATCCTTTGTCTTAATGTTATTCTCAACATAAATATTTTATTTACGATTCTGAACTCAGTCATTTATGGGTTTGAACTTTGTCCTCTGCGTGATAGGTATATCAGTCTATTAATGTATTGACCCCGCCACCAGATGATTGTTTGCGTATGTGCAGAGAGCGCCGAAACCAGCGATCATTATTTCTTATTATGTGACAACAAAAATAAAAGAACAATTTCCTGAGGTTTGCTGCAAAAACTGAAACGTGACCACTTTCTGAATTTAGTATTTTGGAAGAATCAAATACGCTGATTATTGTTAACCAAACCAGCTGAATTTAAATCTAAATTTGGATTTATTATTAATTTATCAATTGGAAGCCATGAACCAACCAAGGAGCGAAATGAAACTATAGGTTTGACAGTAGAAACATATATTAAACCACGAAACAGTTCGATCGCAACAATGCTTGAATATTTTTCTTGCATCAGTGACATAGAATCTAAATTCTTCTCCCATCTATCTTCTTGTTTGTTCTTCTCTCCTCTTTCTCTTTTTTCAATAAAGCAGTTATAGTAAGTATTGATGAAATTTTGTACATATGACAGCCACCTCAAACAATTTGTGTTAAAAGTACCCTTTTATATGGAAATGTGATTATAAGCTGTTAACACTTTCTAGCCGATCCTAACTGCATTGTTTGCAATAAAAATACTAGCCAAACTCTGTCCAAAGGCGTTGTTGTCCATGATTTTGTCCAGGATTAGTGGTAGGTTATTATCTGACTGACATAACGTTCACTACTGTGATACAGCTTTGTAGAAATAAAATCATTGCACACACACACACACACACACACACACACACACACACACATTTACATCCCTTGACAATTGCTTCTGAAACATTTGGTTGCACTCTGTGTGCTTTAAAAACAATGGAAAGCCGGTACAGTCTGGCGAAAAACATTTTTTTTCCTTTGGTTTTTTTTTTTTTTTTTTTTTTTTTTTTTTTTTTTTTTTTTTTTTTTTTTTTTTTTTTTTTTTTTTTTTTTTT
>JAECUM010054127.1:0-12787 GCA_016617855.1 Megalonaias nervosa
TGTTGTTGTTGTTGATGTTGTATTGTGAAATTTCGTAATTTTTGGCAAAAGTGTTTATTACACTCTTCACGATATTAAATATTTGCATTCATATTATTTTCTGTGACTTGCTTGAATCTCCAGTAGACTGCCGATAGTTGCTTCTAAACGCAGCAGACTTCCGATTGATGACTGTAAGTCCCCAGTTGATTACCAATTTATATATATATATATATATATATATATATATATATATATATATATGTTATATATATATATATATATATATATATATATATATATCTACAGTTAATTACCTTGGAACTCCACAGTGGATTGTCGACAGCTGCTTGTAACTCCCCAGTAGATTACTGACAGTTGTTGTAGCTCCCCAGTAGACTGCTGATAGTGGCTTGTAACTCCCCAGTAGATAACCGACAGTTGGTTGTGAACTCTCTTGTCCACTACCGATAGCTGCTAGTCACTCCCTAGTAGATTAGGTCAACCGATAGTTGCTTGTAACTCCCTAGTTAATTACCGATAGTTACTTGTAACTCCCCAGGTAATTACCGATAGTTGCTTGTAACTCTCCAATACTTTACTGATGATTGCTTGCAACTCCCATTAGATTACTGATAATGGATTGTAACTCTGCAGTAGATTATCGATAGAGGCTTGTAACTCCCATGTAGACTACTGATAGCTGCGTTTAACTTAGCAAAGGAAAAAAAAAGTATTATCGTCATATCCTTTACATTATGTAATTATTCATCCGTTGAATAAGTCCCATAAAATGTTACAATACAACCTAGACCGATAATTATTTTCCGAGACGAACACTATCTTATTTAAGAAATTTCTTTGACCATTTAACCAAAGTCAAGTCTTCCATTTGGACTGCTATTTCCTGTGCTTTGAAGAGAGTACTAAAAGCTGAAGAAAAAAAATCCTCAAAGAAACCGTCGAAACTAAAGTCGCTGATTTTTAGTACTACAAATCGTGTTAAGCTTGTCATGCTAAAGTATGCAGTAGTTTCACATGTGTGAGAAGAAAAGTCTTAATTACGTAATTATACGTTCAATGGAAAAGGAATCATGAGAACAAATAACTACACCGTGTAAACGCAGGAGGAACCCTCTTTCTAACAAATTAGGAATCAATACTTTATCACTGTGACGTAATATTAATAGTAGCGCGTCTGTGTGTGTGTGTGTGTATGTGTGTTACTTTTGTGTGATCCCATACATATATCTGAAACATAAATTTCATATCTTGACCATATTATTAATGAATTCAAAAGTCAGAAAATACAATATAAATGAAATATTTTCCTAATGTTATCCTGATCTTAATAATAATAATAATAATAATAATAATAATAATAATAATAATCTTTATTTGTAACATAGGCCACCGGCTCAGATTACATGCATGTATTCAAAATATAGTAAAATCACAAAATATAACAATTCTAGGATAATCACACTAATTCTCTAACTTTCATAGACTGTGCTAGATAAACAGCAAAATAATGTATGATGTTAATAATATTATTGATTCTCTGGATAAAGTTATAAAACTTGATGATATTTGCATTACTATGAAGATATGAAAGTACGTAAGTCTTTCTCAGGTGACCATACATGGGACATTTTAAAGTGAAATACATCTTCTGCATCCTGCATAAGATGTTAACAAGAATTGATTCAAGACGGCCGCTATCGCTTAACTAGCTTGAAGCAGCTGTTCTGGATTTTTGTGCCGTTTTTCATGATATGCGTGCTTGTTGTCTGTATTCGTCTATGTTATTGTGTTCATCATGCATTGGCTGTTCTGTTATAATGTGTTTCTTCATCTGCTTGTTTTGGAAACGAGAACAATTAGACTTTTTCAGAGCTATCTTGCTCCACTGCTACAACTTCCTTTCTTGTGGAACAAACCGCCATCACGTGATACTTGTCAGTCCACTCGTTTATGCTATGATGGTCCCTCATTATTTGCTTTAAATGATTACTCTTTGGCTCTCCACTCTACATTGTGCACTAGACTAAACGACCTGGGTCTATATTCATCATTACTTAAATGTAAACTGAAGCGAGAAAAGGCAAGTTGTTTCAAAGCTGGCCGGCGTAGAACAGGAAGAAGAATTAGAGTTATCTCCCTTTCGCCCTTTCCGGCACAGCAGTTTAAAAACTCGGCCGTTAATTTAGATAACCTAATTCAAAACCCTATTAAATCGTCAACCTTTGTGTCAACTATCCAAGAGATACCACTGCGTATCGCACTATTCAATGCCCAATCAGTAGGACCACCGAAAAAGCGCACAGAAATAGCAGCAGGAAGGTGAACCCTACAACTTTGTAGAGACCTTATTTTTGAAATTTAAGGGTTCCTACGAAGGCTGAAAAAAAAGTTTTTGCCTTAACAGTAAAAACTTCTCTAATTGACCAGATTTTTTTTTGATTTTTTCACGTGCTGGTCACTACGCGTATGTCGTTCACCCTTCCTGCTGCTATAAATTAAACAGCAAGTATAAATATTATCAATAATGAGTATTGGAGAACCACACTCAGCTAAATTAGCTCGAGAGCGACTAGAGGCAATTAAAAAATATCTACCTGTTCGTGATTCTGTTAAGCAACAACTACAATCGCGTCAGGAATATCAAGTTGAATTTGAGGAGGATACAAAAAATTATTTAAACCTATCACTGAGACCACTAAAGGTATTCAACCTGTGTTAGAGAAAACCGCTGAAGCAACTGAAAAAATAGCAAGAAGAACTAAGAAAACAAAAGAAATTTTACGTGAACTTCCAGCCGAAATAGCTGCTGCGATGCCAGTCCCGGAAATACCTGAGGATGAAGATCAACCTGAAGGTGCTGAAGAAGAAGGTGATGAAGCACTAGCCCCTGAACCAAAATCAGCAGGTCCTATAAGTACTGCTGAATTGATAAATAAATTTGATGAAAAAACTATTAAATTTATTAATAATTTGACCCTAGATCAACTAGCTGAGTTTGCTGTGGATAGTTTTGGTCGAAGAGGTAAATTAATGAAACCTGAACACGCTAAAGATATTAAATCCAGTGAACAATGGCAAAAATATTTATATCGCATACGTATGGATGTTGAACAAGCTAGAGATAATGATCCATTATATAAGGGTTATGAGGACGAAATTGATAATTTAATTCAATTAAGAATAGAGGAGAAACAACAAAAGAAACAAAAAGCACCACCAAAACAAAAAGCACCACTAAAACAAAAAGAACCAAAACCATTTGAGCAATCACTTCGTGATTATCCAGAATCACCAAAAACACCACCGAAACCAAGTAAAAAAGCACCACCGAAACCAAGTGAAGAGAAAAAAGAAGAATTTCAAGACGCTCCCGGAGCAACTGGAAGTGGTTTAGGGAGTGGTCTTATTACCTGTCCCAATAACGTTCTTGCTGACGTTAATCGACTAGAAATCCTCATTGGAGGAAAACGAGCTGGTAATAATTCCCCAGAAATCATTAATGAAGCAGCTGATATTTGCAAACGATTATTTACAGGCGGTATCATGGATATTAATGTATATCGGTCTCTCATTAATGAAATCGCCGATTACCACAGTGATTAGATACAATTAGTGATAAAGTCATTTAATAACAAAATGATCGTGCATGGTACTCAACGTGGACCTACCATGGTCAGGGTAATAAACTCTCGATTACCAGTATACAAAACGACCTACGGAGATGGACTAGGTGATATTGTTCAGGGTCTGTTTAGAAGAATAGCCCCAAAAGCAATACCGATTGCAAAGCAGCTAGGAATGAAAGCTATTGATGTTGTTCGTGAAAAAGGTATAAGCGCTGTTGGTAATCTCGCTAGCAAAGCATTATCAGCAATCAAAGATAGACTATCACGATTAATACGCAGACCACAAGCGGCCCGACCCGACCTGTGAAATTGGCCAGCACTGAAGTGATGCCCGCAAGTGTAAGTAAAATAATAAATCAAGCCGCTAATCAAAAACTAGCGGAGTTAGCTGATGTACCAATGTCGGAAAAGGAAAAAAATATAACCGCTAGTCTGATAGCAGGAAGTGGTCTCACTTCCCGAAGTGGTCTTCGTGTTAGACGAAGACGATAATAATAAAGATGTTTAAGCGCATATCTGACCCCGCGTTTGACATGGACGCACCAGTTCTCAAAGATGAGTCTGTGCGCGATTATCAGTATTATTCTTATGACGCACGAGACCAGATCAGCGTGGACGAATCGAACTACAGGTTCAGGATACAAGTAGGTATTTTCTACCCGCTGAGGCATTTATTGAGGTAGAAGGTGAAATTTTAAATAACGCTGCTCCTGCAGCACCAGTAGCATATGCCGCTGATATTAGGGTTGGTTTTGTTAATAACGGTATTATGGCGTTATTTGACAGCGCTACGTACATGATTGACGGAAAAAATATTGAATCTATTCAGAAAGACGTTGATGTTGCTACAACAATATTGGGTTTAGCAAGATACAGCGACGATTATTCAAGATCGGCTGGCCCGTCAATGATGTTTGCAAAGGATACAACTGATTTTTCAGAAAGTAGAAACGTAAATATTGGTAATGTGAGAGATGCAGGAGGAGCTGCAGATACCACTGCAGTATTATCGATGAATGCAAATTTTAACTTAGGATTTGCAGCACGTCAAGCAATGTTAAGAGGTGATAGGAGAGCATTTTCATGTGCGATTCCACTGTCACATATCTTTGGATTCTGTAGAAATGTCAGAAAAGTCATTTTCGGAGCCAAACACACAGTTGTACTAGTACGAAAAGGCACTGATAATGATGCATTATGGAGACCCATTGGTGATCCTGGTATAGTATTACTAACAAAACTTTCCCTGTCGATGCCAGTGATGACTCCGTCAATATCTGAAGAAGACCAGTTGTTATCTTTTATGAGTCAAGGTGGTAAATCAACGTTGTCATGGTTGACTATGACCACAGATGCTGTAGATAGCGCTGTTAATGGTTTATTTACGTGGCAAATAGCTTCTCAGCAAGGTGTTTCTGCACCAAGACATATATTTATTGCGCTTCAAAATATTGCACGAGTAAACGATCAAGATGAAAGTATAACGATATTTGACAAACTTGGTGTTTCTGAGGTTTCATTAAGGATAAATGGACATCAAGAACCATCCGAGGATATTTTGTTGAATTTCGAACAAAATCATGTAGCACGTGCCTATCATCGATTAATGACATTCATGGGGCGTGATCAAAACATTGATACTGGTTTACAAATATCGCAGCTAGATTTACAACGCTGTATCCGATTTATTACTTTTCACTAGAACATTTAGATTTAACCAGACAATCAGTAGTTGATATACATTTTCGAGCTCGTGTTAATAGAGATATTGGAGCTGTTCCTAATTATAGAGCAATCGCAATTATACTCAGCGATAAATCGATGTTACTCGAAGGTGTTGGTGGACGAATGAGAGTTATTGATGCTCCAGTAGAAAACATGTAATTAGATCGTTCATAATATTATAAATGTCATATCATCACGTTAGTGTGAGTCTGACTCCTGGTCAGATTAAAAAGCTACAATCAGCATCAAAAAATAACTGTGGAATAAAAATATCGCTAAAGCGAGAACAGATGAGCGGTGCAAATAAACTATCGTTGACCGAGCGTCAGTTCAAAAACTTCAATGAAGCTAAAAAATCAAATAAAGGCGTCAAACTTAATCTTTCTGCGGGCGCCATCAGCGACGTTGCTAAATCGGGTGGTATATTTCCACTTCTCGCAGCTATACCAGCATTAATAGCAGCTGCAGCCCCAGCTGTTGCAAAAGCAGCTGCGCTAGGTGCTGTTGGAACCGCTGCTGGAATGGCATTAAAGAAAGCAACCGGACAAGGAATCAAAAAAAAGGGAAAAGGTCTAAGACTACCAGGAACCCCGTATTCGTGGTACGGAAAGGGTCTAAGACTTCCCGGGACAGTTTACTAATATCACCTATGTCCAATTTTGATTTACTTAATGCTGCTAAGCAATTAAAAATAAAAAATTTCAGAGGTGTTTTATGCGCGATCAATTACCAAAAAAACCAAACAATATTGAAACCGGTATCATTAATCTCGATAAAAGCTCTGGCCCAGGCACGCACTGGGTCGGATATGCAATTGATCCACGTGGAATTATTTATTTCGATTCGTATGGATTAGCACCACCAAAAGAATTTTTAAAGTACGTTACCGGTGATATTCCAATCTGGTATTCAACGCTACCAACACAAAAATTAACTGATCCTCCAATATGCGGTCGTGAAACCCTCGCTGTGCTTGATGCTGTATCAAAATCAACAGCGCCACCTCATAAAGTCGTGCACGCGTTCACTACACTACGTCATAACACTTAAACAGATATCAGTAAATATAATTGTAGATATTTATGGAAGATCTACTCGCAAAGATCAGAAGGTCGATTTATCTAAATATGCAACTCTTGATCAGCTTAGAAATAAAATCGATGATTTATTAAATATCACAAGTGTGGATCAAATTGAAGTCGTCGTTTTTCAGGACAAACTTGTACGAATTCCCAACGCGGTTGTTAATAATATCGTTACTTTCACCGATCAAGGTAAAATACAGGATTCCGGTAAGTCGGTTAACGATTATGTTAAGAAAACTGGTGATGTATTTACCGGTGACATTATTATGTCAGGAAGAAAAATTACATATCTTATGAACCCAACCTCGGATACAGACGCAGCAACAAAAAAATACGTCGATGATCAAGAATCCAAATACGTGTCAGTGCGCGGTGGTATAATGCGTGCATTTCTCGACATGAATAATAATGGTATGAATAATCCCAGAACACCAGAAACAGATTTTGACGCTGCAACGAAGAAATACGTCGATGATAGCAATAAATCATTAATGACAATCAATGATGGAATTGCTGCATTTAGAACTGATTATATTAATCATGTACAAACATTTCTAAATTTCCGTAGAAATATAAACAGATCTATTAACGAATTTTTTGGAACTCCACCAGTCGTTGACATAAAACTTACCGACATTAACATGAAAATCAAAGATATTGTTAGTGGAATTCCTAATATCATTGAAAAAACGAATCTTATTAAAATTCCTCAGAAGCAGATCTTCAACGTAGTATACACAGTAGCATCAGGATTAGGAGTATGGGCACTGCAAGATAATAATCTCAAACACACCGCAGAAGCCACTGGTGTATACAGACTGTCCGTATTTAGTAGTGCAAAATTCAGTATATTTACTACATTTCCATGGAGTTATTCAAACGATACTTTTTCTGGAGTTGTATCCGTCATAATAAATAAAGATGCGGAAGAAACATTTCTGCTGGAGGCATCTGATAAAAATTTAACCAGAGCACTATACTGGTGGTGCTTGGAATTTGTGTGTGAAACTCCTCAATTAGTTATCTAGATAAGTATAATGAATCAAGAGTCATTTATCGATGTTCAACGTCACAGATACGCTCAAGTATGTGAGTGTCAAACCAAACTAAAAATATCATCGACGATTACACGATAAAGGTAAAAAAATATCGGCGACGTATGGTTGTTATTGATATAATGGTATACTCAGTTTCTGCTGTTATTGCTGGAACTGGATTATTACTATCAACAATAACGATGACAGCGCCCGCAGTTGTAACAATTATAGTTTCAACGGCAACAACATGCGCAGGTATTTTCAGTATTATCGCTAAGAAAATATCTACGTGTACAAATGATAAACTAAACGAGTACATAATGAAATTGCACACAGCAACATCATCTTATTCTAAACTATCATCGTATCTTTCGGCGTACTTCAGCGATGGTAAAATATCCGATGAGGAGTTCGCAACGATAATGGAAACTTATCATGAGGCATTCAAAGTGGATTCTAATGATAAAGTGAAAGGTTGAATTCCGCTCTATTAAATACGGAGCATTTTAAAAAATGTCATCGTTAGAATTATTACAGCAGATCGTAGCTAATACAACGCCGTCAAAAACTACTATGATATCATTAAGTTCAACCAATCCTGAATTTAGCGTTAATTTTCCGACTGCAATTCCAGCAAAGGAAATAGCATTAGCGCAGCTTCGAGTTTATCATAGCTGGCCTAATATTAGATCAAAACCATTTGGTGGACAACAACCAAATAATTCACTAGTATTCGCAAATAAGAATAAACCTGATGGAACTCCTGATTGGCAAGTAGTTAGTATTTCAACGGGCAGTTATCAAATAGACCAGATTAATGATGAGTTCCAACGCAGAATTAAATCTATCACAGGGAAAGAATCCAAAATAGCGATCACTGTTTACGAACCAACACTATCAGCGGTGATTGAAATAAATTCTCCTGATTACCTCGTAGATATTTATCAAAGTTCAATTAGATCAGTGTTAGGATGGCCTGAAGTCGCACCGGTTTATAATGGAGTTTCAGAACCAACTAAAAATGAATTTAAAACGAGTGAAGAAAAATTCATTAAAGATCCAGAATATCGAAAAAAACAATCATGGAGATATATGTATTTGGGATTTCCAAACGACGATAGATATTACTTTACCGATTTTGACGGTAAAAGGATCCCCAAAATAACTAGATCAGTATTTAATATTATCCTGACGCCGGGGGGGGGGGGGGTATCGATATATTGTTGATGAAAAATTTTTTAAAGAATTTTTAGATATTCTTAAACCTGAATACGATAAAACGTTTAATGATTTAAGAAATTTACTTATTTCATTATCACAACATTATGACGATGGTGTAAAAAATCAGATAATCGAGTCAATAAAACACTTAAATGGTATCTTATTCGATTTATACATCGCCAATCGAAGTATTATAAACACTTTCAACAACACTCAATGGAAATTCTTACACAGATCCAGAACGTAAGCAATTATTTCTTAATCATTATAAAATAACAGAAAAAGATTTACAAACATTTGTTATACCAGATTTAAATAACGCTAAAATGAAGAAATTATTAAGTGATCTTATTGAAGAATATTATCCGGGAGTAATTGAATCGTGGAAACAAATAGCCCCACCACCGGTTATACTAAAACACAATAACAACCCTTTTGGTGCCGGACGTCATATATCGCCAGGCATTGTAAACATAACAACAACAATTGCAGTCAATCTGGTATGCGATGTTATTGAAGGTAGCTATCAGGTAGATCTTTCTAAGTCTAACCAGGCCCAGCAAGGGTACATATTATACAGTTTTAGTCCATTAGCCCCCCCCAGGTTGGTTAATTATATCAGAGCCAATTAACCCCGTGTACCTGCGAGTTCATAATCCGTTATTATCAAGGATACACTTTAAACTTACAGACTAAAGCAATCGCATTCTGGACACAAGAAATGAAGAACTAAATATAAATCTGTATGTACGCTCATAGAGCGTTATCATAACAAAAAAAAAATATCCGGATGCATAGTGTTTGTCTATGATACATAATGGTTGGTATACAATACAGTATAGTATATACTTGTAAATATATATAACCTTGCCTGCGGTCGCATTCAATGCTAATCGGCAACTTTCCCTATGTGGCAACCAGTAACTGACAAAATAATAATACTGTATTCTTTGTTTACATAAAATCCGCGCACAGATTTCTCATAGTGCGCAATCGAAATCTATTGTCTAGAAGGCTGTGGCTGCATAATTATGTTCTTATTGATTATTCCATAACGGATGTGTATCTGTGGCCGATTACTGCGTAAAGTTATTTTAAGAATACGCTATGACTAAATCAATTTCCTTGGTAACGGCTTACGCATAGACTCAATGTTATACAGAATTATATATATATTTTTTGGAAACTAGAAATATAAAATCCCATTTTACACAGAAAACTGTGGTTTTTGTTAAGAACACTGTAGTTTTTAGGAAATAGGCTATTGGTAAACACATACTAACTTTTTCAGTATATGTTTATAACAAGGTCCGATAGCTCAATTGATAGCGCGTAGAAACTCTCATCCGGGGGGTCATGGTTCGAAACCCGAGAAAGACATATGTCTGCGGGAGGCGATTTTAGGCCAAGATTTATAATCTATTGGGGGCTCCAGCCCCCCCTCCCCCGTCTTCAGAGTACACCAATCCACTACGTCAACACGTGGTGGATTCACTTTTGTGAATCACCCATTGGTTGATCATTATGGGTTGGTGTGCTGGCGTGAAGACGGCATTTCATCATATCATCATCATCATCATCATCATATCATCTCATCAAAAATATACAGCGGGGCGTGATATGAGGTCGTGACCTTGTGACTTCACTAAAGGGGTACCCCACATAAGGGCCATTCCAAAAGACACAATCGCGAAACTAAAAATAAACCTAATGAGATTCCAGGTCACAAAGACCAATCAGCCTTTGAGTTTCTAGAGTTTCGGTTACGGATATCTAGGAATTCTTGTAGGGCAATAAACAGAATCCGGTTGGTCACTAAAATAAGACCTACACGTGAATAAACAACCCTCTGAGTTTCTAGAGTTTCGGTTACGGATATTTAGGAATTTTTTCGGGGGTAAACAAATAACACGTACAGACAGCCCTCTGAGCCTCTAAAGTTTCGGTTTCGGATATTTAGGGGTTCTCTTGGGGGTAAATGTCTAAACAAAGAACCTCATTAGGTTTATCTGATACAACTATGGAATGGTAGATCGAATATCACCCCGCGCTGTATATTTTTGCTTATTTGTATATTAAATATACACTTATTATATAATGAATTTTGAAAATATCAATGTCATTGTTTCTGCGATTAAAAAATTACAACATAACGGTATCAATGTATCTGACAATCTTAATGCTGAAAAAATTCTATGTGATTTTGACTCATTACAACAACGAAAGAACGAGAACAGATTCACGCTATCTGCTGATTATAAATTTATGAAAATTATCCAACAAGGAATGTTAAAGTCACTGGCAACTGTAACTGATGATCAGGTAAAGTTATTTGTGCCTCTCTCAAACGCTATTGACAAAATCAAGCTAGAATTATCTCATGAATACGAACAGAAAAAAATTATGAACTTTCGTATAAGACAGTTAAGAGAGCATTGTGAAAATACGAGTGAAAATACGAGTGAAAATGACAGCGATAATGATGGACCATTGACTGTGATAATAGCTAAACAAAATCCTTGTTAAAATTAACATTCTGCTTAGTATAATGCAACCTACACACATTGACAAGTATATTGTATCAAAGAACCAACCATTATATTTCAGTAGGTATCATAGACAAGTACAATATTGCCCGTGCTTGTTGTGCAAAGTTTTTCGTTGAGTTTGCTAGTTTTCATTGGGTCAAAACCCCAGGAAGGTTAACGGGAATTAACATTAAGTTTTAAATTTGTTGATCAAAAAACTGTTTTTTTCCAGTTCTTTTGCACGTATTATATAGATTTTTGCTAGCGAATTACGATAAAAATCCGGAAAAAACCAGTTTTTCATCGATAAATTTAAAATGTAATGTTAATTCCCGTTAACCTTCCTGGAGGTTTGACCCTCAGAATTTGTCAAAATCTGACTGATTTTCACTGATTTTTGGTCATTTTTCATGCCAAAAAACGAGATTTTCGAACAAAAAACGCGGTTTTCAGAACAAAATCAACGAAATAAATATAATTATTTTTATTTGCAGTACTTGAGATCCAAATTCACTGAAATGTTTTTACAATCAAAAGTATGGACAATCAGGATAGCTTTTGACATTAGCTCGTATAAACGGATAACTACGATATTTATCATTATGCTTGACGGAGCGCTTAATCATTTGGTAACATTAAAAATACGGTAGACTAAACGTATTGAAATCTTATTTTTTGTGCAAATCTTTTGGAAAAGGAAGATTTCTGTATATTTTCTGCCACGTGTTGTACCGATCGTGGTACTATGTCAAAGTATTTACTAGCAGAATCAATTGATTCAAAACTAATTTCTTCCCCAGTCTCTGTATTTATGGATTTAATAGCTCTCTTTCTGTATAATTTACACCTTCCTGTGTTTCCGGATTTACAATTTTGACTCTGTGTAGTAATTCGTAGATTTCCAAGTGAATTGTCAAGTTTATCGCCGTTGATGTGATCCACCACATACCCATCTTTGATCAGTCCAAAATAACACTCGTAGGTAAATATATGAGATAAATATCTTTTTTTCTTGCCATTAGTAGTAAATCTAAGATAACCAGTATTATCAATACTACCGACTGGTTTTTTCAATCTGCAGTTTCTAATCACACCTTCTCGAGATGCTTCATAATTGGTAATGATTGGATGTGACACAAACTCATTTTGTTCCATTTATATATAATATTTTATTTGTCTAAATCATTGTTTTTTGAAAATCTAGCCAGATAATCTTCTTCGGTTTTTATAGGAGAGTCAGCGTTATATTTTTTATAGTAATATCGTTTCAGCTCTCTGTACTTTTTACCACCGCATTGCGCACACAGTTGAGTCTTTCCTCGCACTCCTGCACTACACACCACACACGGTTTTGGTCCTAAACTCCCGTTCCTGACGCATTGCATATGATAACTACAGTATTCATTCACACATGTTCTGTTACACGGAGACGTATAACCAATTTTTAACCAGTGGCAATGATTTGGTTGAATCATATACAAAAGATTAATATTCAATTAAATATATATTTTGCCCTAATTATAATATGGAAGAATTATCCGTGATTGAACCCTACGCAACCA
>JAECUM010054129.1:0-10060 GCA_016617855.1 Megalonaias nervosa
ATATATATATATATATATATATATATATATTCGTCTGCATTCATAAATGACATTTTCTATCAAGAAAGGATGACTAAAGCTAATTGTTAGTGTTAGTTACCGACAAATATCCATCCCATCCCAAGATGGGTGAACTTGGGATTATCATGTGTTGTGCACCAAAAACAAATGGATCATTATGACCTACTTTCCATGATTTATTAAGTACTAAAACAATTGGTAAAAGTTCGTTTGCTATAATTGCACAAACTTTTCACCTATTGCCACCAAATTTGGATTAAAAGTACACCCTACGATGGTTGTGTGTTGATTAACAGAGCTGGATTGCTGTGACCAAATTTTTAGGGTATATTAAAATTGCTTCAAAACTGTGTTCATCCTTCCTGTATGTGCTGTAACTCCTATATATTAAAATATATATTCATAAAACTTGCATTGTGTCCATACTGGTGTGTATTTCTTACGCATAAAATAACACTCTGTCACTGTACCTTGATTCCAGAATTTATTATCAGTTGCTTTAATTTTTAATTCATGCAATGATTTTACCATTTAACCTATTGCATCCAAATTTCTAATGCGAGTGCACCTTTGGATGGGCATCGTTCAAACATCGTTCCACCCTCCCCGTTTGAGCTGAATATTTTAAACCACTACATCACTGATATTGAACTTACATTTTAAAATATGTATCTTGGGAAGGGTATTTGTGTTACTAAAACTGGGTTGCTGTGACCTACTATTTAGTGTAAAAGGGGGCGACTGTTATTTCTTGGCTGTAATTGCAAAACCTCTTCAACTATTGCTATAAAAATTACACTAAGAAAGAATCTTAGGATTATAGCTTTTCAAAGATTTCCAGGATTCTAAACACTATTTAAATATTGCGTCTGTGCTCCAAATTTACACCTTTTAGCTTGACAATTACAGTATCAATTCATCTTGCATTAAAATGAATCACTGGGAGTTTGAACACTACATAAAAATGGTGTCAGTGTTCAAATTATAGCACCTTTTAACCTATTTCAACCAAAAGTGCATGACAAAACCGTATGGGAAATCAGTTATGTGATATATCAAAACTGGGTTGTTGTGACCTACATTCTGTAGTCAGTTGGCTGCTCAAGATAATGACTTGTGTAACAGCTTATCTCATGAGTTTCTGCTAACTAACTACTCTAGTTCACTAGTTCAACCCTAGTTTTTACGATTATAAGAGGAAGATAGCAAGGGAAGGTGTAGCAGGTGCAATTGCACCTGTGCAATTTTACCAAATTCAATTTGATAAAGATAGAAAAGAAATCTGAACAGCACAGCTAACTGTCACAGCTAATGAGTCTAACCTGTCTAGGGTCCTTTGCTGACACAATTCGCTACAGACTTTAATGTATTTTGTGTATTGATTTTGAGAGGAAGACAACTGTTGCATTTCAAAACTAATCTATGCTTCAATGACTATATTTTTGTATGCAGATTTTGATATCAGGCTTTACCTCCGTCTCTAAACTTCTGGCATGCTTAATAATTTTCAAGTAATGAAAAGTTCACAGAAGTTTGGTAACTGAGTACATTTTTTAATTTCTATAAGGAGTTTCTTAGCTGTCTCAGAAACTTAGTAAAAAGAATATAGGCAGAGAGGAAAAGTGCGTATTATTTAAAGAAAAAAAGAAAAACTAACACGTGTTTAGTTTTCCATTAAAAACTATGTTTTGCATATTATTTGAATACAAAACAAATGACGTGTGTTTAGTTTTGATTAAAAACAATGTTTTCCCAGCATTACTCTCGGCACATCAGGAACAATTCTAATGGCTCTCGTACTATTTATTGAACGTAACATAAACTGTTATACCTACCATGTTTCTGTATTACGTCAAGCTATATTTTTAGACGAGAAAACCCCTACGTGCGTCAAACTCGGATCCTTTTTAAAAACGATTTTCAGCCTCTATAGATTAAACTCAACCTTAGTTTAAACATTTTTGAACATTTTGAATCAAGCAGGCAAACAAACCCAAACAAATGCAAAGTAAAATTTTAAATAATTGTGAATGTAGTACTGATTTAAAGTATTATTATGATTTTGTGAAATACAATTGAAATTACTAGTATATGTGAAATAGGTGGAATATATATAGATAAAATGACGGGTATGAATATAAATAAATAAATGAGGAAACATATAAATAAAAAAATAAAATAAATAAATAAGGAAACATATCAGTGAACACACGATATCTCTGAGGACCCGTGGGTTATTGTCACCACTGCGGCTGATGTTTGCGGAGGTCTACAATCCCCGCTGTGTTCCCGCTGCTATTTTAAACGACATTTCGTGTAATTGTTTTATCAAAGGCTTTCAATCATTTCAACAAGGGTCTTCCCACACTTCAGAGTCACAAGGTAAACCTCGGATGACAGAAAATCGTTGAAATGCTTTAATTACCTGTATTAACGTAACAGGTAAAAGTTGACAAACGCCTATTAAGTGTTAAAAATTCTATGACGCGGCTTTGGCCAATGTGAAATATAGATATTGACATTTCATATTTTGGACGGGCATGTACGAAACGTATGTATATATCTGGTTCCAAAAATCACAAAAATGGGTCAAACGATGCCCTGTCATAAAGAAGGAATTTAGTTTGACATTTTAATCTGGCAGATACTTGAAAGATGCCAGTTATCGTCTAACATTCCAAATTTAATTTGCTCTAAACGGTACATTTTTCGGTCTTTTTCTCTGGGAGAAACAATCTGAGATTTTAGCATTCCTAGAATTATGATATACCAAATGAAATGCGTATTATTTAATGAATATTAAAATCGATTCGATATATCACTTGATTCATTCATGCATCCATCCATTCATCCATCAATCTTTGTATCTATTGAACTGTGTCTGTCTGCCTTTGAATCTCCCTCTCTGTAAATGTATATCGGACATTCTGTTTTTCTGTCTGCCTTTGAATCTCCCTCACTGTAAATGTATATCGGCCATTCTGTTTTTCTGTCTGCCTATAAACTTTCCTCTTCGTATACGTATATCGGCCATTCTGTTTCTCCATCTGCCTATAAACCTCCCTCTCTATGAATATGTATATCAGCTTTTCATTTTCTCTGTCTGTCCGTAACTGGCTGTCAGTGCAGTTTTCTTTATATCTGTCTACCAGTCCATTGTGCACGCTGATTCTTAAGCATGCCAATCAAAATGACTTCTGAACACCAACTTTCGATTTAAAAGGTATTAAAGATTAAATAATGACTAGTCGCAAGTAATTATATTAATACAACACTTAAAAGGTGGAAGGAAATAAGTTATGTATGATATAAACTACATTAAACTAAATTATTACTAAAAAAGGAAATATTTACATCATTAGTCAATAAGAATCAATGTTTAAGCACAATGATTCACGGGTATTATGAAGTACAGCCTTCAGTCAGGTTAAGTCAAGAGACAGACTCGGTAAAATAATATTATACTTAGAATAAAAACATACTGAGGTAACGTTAAGGCTAACAAGTTATACTAAGATAATACAATATAAAGGTTAAAAATAATGTTACGGTAAGGTTTTGAAAATATAGTGTTTTCGTTTAAAAGAAGTCTGTATATAAATGCGATTATTGCCACGAATTCTTTTCTTTAACTTTTTTTTTTAACATGCCCATGAGTCTATACGTGGACTTAAACATGCAGATTATCTCAGGAATGTCAAGATTAATGTCCTCCAAATGACGGCGAAGTCCATTCTGTTTCTATTTATGTAATATTGCAAAATCCTTATTGTTCAACCTACGCTGGACGCGGCACGCGTTTCTTTGCCTGTGCTATTCTTTTATCAGTCATTTAAAGTTTTGTTTAGAAAACATGCTCTTTACATCGAGTATACAACATAACATTTAGTTTTCTTTTTTACCCTACATATTGCATGTTGGGACCTTACATTCCTTGTAGTGGCTGATACTCAAAGGCGATGCCTTTCCTAGTCCGATTCATCATTCTCAGCATACAACAATCGGATTACCTGCTTCGGATTAATATCATTCCAATAGTTTGCACTCAGTCTAACAATAATCCTGTGAAAACACGAGGATTACGGTCAATTTTTGTTCGCTGTGTTTGATCGTGCCGCACGGGACTAACGGGTCGTTATCTACCCGGATGGATGCCGCGTAGACTTGTTGTCTATGTTTCAATCAACAATGACCCGACATTGTCTGACAATGCACTTCTTGCACTGCCTAATTTGTCCATTTCCTCGTTTCATAACGATGAAAATTTAGGAATGGTCAATAAATATATTCTGAGTTGTATCCTGCAGTTTGCAGAGTAGGTAAATTTTATGTGAATATGTTATGCTGAATAAAATTATTCTCATTAGTCAGTAATTGTGTTCTTTATACACAATAAATTTCCTTGTCATTACTGAATTACTATCATGTTGTTTAATAAAAGGAATTGAAAAACAGATCAAAGATTAATTGTCCTTGTTAACCTTACCAAAATAATTGTCATGTGTTATTATCTATAGTGCTAGTTTTGTTGTTGTTATTATTATTATTATTAGTAGTAGTAGTAGTAGTAAAACTGAATTGAAATAATCAAAATGCAGAATATTGTCACCTACCTTTTAGCAGTCCTTTTGATGAGCTTGCAATCATGTCGTATTTAAGAGAGAAACAAATGCACACCACTTCTAATGAGACTAATGACACATGATTTTGCACCAAAAGGACTGATAATAAACGGATTATAACGCTTTGATGGGATCGAGTATAAGATAAAAAGATGCCGCTATCTTACTCATCCCGTTAGTAATAAAGATTATCCCATACGAACGTCTTAATGCGATTTGTGGTAAATACAGTAGATACAGCTGTTTTCCAATGCAATAAAAGTTCTCTTGTACTTGAGTAGAGATCAGACGGATTTCTCTAATAATGTTTAATTTAGATATTTATCTGCCTTTACTCTACAACACTCTGGTGTATTAATACCAAAGAATGCACAACTTACAGAAGTGAATAGAATACCTGGAAATGAATGGTTTAGATGTGAAATGTAGCACAGGGACCTTTAACAATATTTATTAATATAGAAAATACGTTGGAATATGTATATAAAAGACTCTGTATATACCATTAGTATTTGTTTCTATAACGTGAATATAACGTATTATGTGTGTCTGTGAAGTGTATAGTTTAAATGTTTGTATCTATTTTGCTGTTCAAGCAACAGTTACAAAATATCAATGCAGTTTGGAGGAGTGGGTCAAAATGGGTTAAAAAAATTAAATTGATTTTAATTTTAATATAAAATAAAAAGTATAAACGATCTTTGTCAACAACGAGTAATAAATGATAATGAACAATAGTTATGTACAAAACTACATGAATACAAAATTATTTTTGAGTATAAAACAGAAACTGAGTTTTGTTTAAACATATTTTATTGTTACAATATGATGCAATGGGATTAACAACTTAAATTATCTCTCTCCCTACATGATACAAGTATTGCGACATATTCAACGTAACAACATAATAATGATGAAAACTGATAGGGGGTGGGCATAATGACAGCAATCACGATTTGAGTAAGTTATTGAAATCGTCCAGTAGCGATTATATATTTGCATACATGTTGTAAAATTTTATATTTTTTCATTTCCATTGCCCTTTTCCAAAGCAGTAAATCTAAGCTAATAGTTGCATATGACTTTGAAAGTAAATTTCTCATCAACTCAGTTCGTTGACAACTGTATTAAGGACAGAACATAAAGAAACGCATGGTGGTTTCGATCCCACCGCAGGAACAGGGGTGTCAGCAAGTTGAACACGGTAAAAATAAGCTTTTAATGAACTTACATTATGTCGCAATCTAATATGGATAATAGCCAGGTTCTATTGATAAAACTTGGCATTTTGCTAGATATGATATTTGGACATGAACACTTTTTCGAAGTACTGTAATACATCGAGTATCCTGTTCGAGATTGTTCCACAAAGATACTGCTGAGGTTATAAAGGATGATTTAGTAGAATTTAGCCTGAAATTGCAAATGACCATATTATTTGAAAATCGAAGGTTATAATTTGCTTGTTGGGACATAGCGGGACGGAGTAATTAATAAGATAGTCTGGAGTTTGGCTCGTTTTAATGTTGTAGAGTGTTAATAACTTTTGTCTTTTTCTTCTAGATTGCACACTTACCCACCCTGTTTCAAAACAGATTGCCTGCTAGTGTATTTTGGAAGTCTTGTAACTAGTTATTCATGCCCTCTAAGTTGTAGTTTTTCCAATTTTTCTGAATCGATAAACGAACATCCGCCCAGACTACACTGGTATATTCCAAGATAGGCCTGATATCAATTATATACAGTTGATAAAATTTGCCTGCTAATGTTTGTATTTAGTTTTCGTAGATTGGGTATTCGGGATGATGCTGTTTCTAATACTCTATCAATGGGACAAATCCATTTGGTATTTGATGAAAGTCATACTCCTAGATGGCGATGAGTATCCACATATTTAAGTTCGATATTATCAAAAACAAGTTCAGGATTTTTTTTTTTTTTAACGTTTTTGTACGTGAATAACATTGTTTCACTGACGCCTTTAAGCATGCTATGACTTACGGCATCAGGCCGAGTGGATTTATTGACAGAAATTTTGTTAATAATATATATAATTTCTTTTTCAGTAATAGTAATTTCTTTCAGAGTATCAGAGCATTATTCTTTGAAAAATACGGACAGGAAGATTACAAACATCAATAATTGAAATTGAGGTAAAATAATCATTTAATAAGTTAGCCTTCTCTTTTTCATCATAGATGCAAACCGAAGAATTATTTCTTGTATCTATTAGTGGTGGAATAGAATTTGAAGGATTTATCTCTTTTAAAAAGGATTTTTTTAAGTTTCTAAAATGTTTTAGGAGCATTTTCTCCAGAGTCTGAAAGATGCGCATCAATATTACCATATATTGCTTGTTAGCACACTTTTTCATGTTGTTTACTTTATTCCTGATCTGTTGGATTTGATCCAGTCGATGGGCCTATCACGACTGATGGCAAATTTGCGTGCTCTATCCCTTTTGCTTATCATTTTTCTTAATTGGCAATCAAACCACGGTTTATCGATTGGGAGAATTATTACAATTTTACAAGGAATACACAAAGCTGAGAATTCTGATAGTTTGGTTTTGAATATATCAGTTACCGCATCAATATCGATTGGTGTTAGCAATAGATCTGCCCAGCAAGTTACTTTTGTCAGAGTGTTGTTACGTGTAGGCTCGTACAAATGTAACAAAAGAAAAGAGTGAAGTCAACAAGCTTTGTAAATTTAAAAAAAATAATTTATTTCCCTAGAAAACAAGATAAAAATATGAAATAGGACTTACGGTTTGTGAAAATAGTCCAAAAATTAATCCTAGAATTGAAAAATATAAGTCCTATCACTAAACAGTTCTAATTGAATCTAGGTTCGAATCTCTATGACGTTCCAATATGGAAGTCGATGACGTTAGATGAGGTCGTTGTACTGATGGCAACAGTTCCTCGTTGAAACACAATTTATAATGTTCTGTTTAGAATTCCAGAATAAATTTCCACTGAATATCTTTGTCCCAGAAATTTAATAAAAAAGAGCACTTGTGTAGTTTGCTAGAGAATAAATTATTAAATTCCAAAAAATAGATGAACTTCAGAATAAGCTGGCAACAACAATAAAAACCTCTTGAGCCCTCAAGGTTTAAAATGCGACTAATAAATCTACTAAAGAGCGTCTGTTTTAAGCCGCGATTTTAAATCACATGGTGGCTGACGTGATGGGCTACGTGATCGCTAATTTGAACAGCGCAGTAGAAAACAAATGCCAATTATCACGTAAGCAAGAATAGCCCTATCTAAGAATCAGATTCCCACACTGGAATAAATTAAAAAAGAAAGGCTGTTTACAATTCAGCTAACACGTGGGCCGAACATGACCTTGGTAATATAAAACTAATAGAGTGTACGACTGTAAATGAGTGTAAAACTGTAAGAGTATACGACTGTTACTGAGGATAAAACTGTAATGGAATATACGACTGTAAATGAGTATAAAACTGTAATAGTGTATACGATACGACTGTAACTGAGGATAAAACTGTAATAGAGTATACGACTGTAAATGAACATAAAATTGTAATGTAATATACGACTGTAACTGAGTATAAAACTGTACTAGAGTATAAGACTAAGTGAGTATAAAACTGTAATAGAGTATACGACTGTAACTTAGGATAAAACTGTAAAGGAATATACGACTGTAAATGAGTATAAAACTGTAATAAGGTATACGACTGTAACTGAGGATAAAACTGTAATGGAATATACGACTGTAAATGAGTATAAAACTGTAATAAGGTATACGACTGTAAATGAGTATAAACCTGTAATGGAATATACTACTGTAAAATTAGTATAAAACTGTAATAGTGTATACGACTGTAAATGAGTAAAAAAACTTTAATAGGGTATACGACTGTAAATGAGTATAAAACTGTAATAGAGTCAACGACTGTAAATGAGTGTAAAACTGTAATAGAGTATACGACTGTAACTGAGGACAAAACTGTAATGGAATATACGACTGTAAATGAGTATAAAACTGTAATAGAGTATACTACTGTAAATAAATATAAAACTAATAGAGTATACGACTGTACATGAGTATAAAACTGTAATGGAATATACGACTGTAACTGAGTATACAACTGTAATAGAGTATACGACTGTAACTGAGAATAAAACTGTAATAGAGTATACGACTGTAAATGAATATAAAACTCAGAGTATACGACTGTAAATGAGTACAAAACTGTAATAGAGTATACGACTGTAACTGAGGATAAAACTGTCATGGAATATACGACTGTAAATGAGTTTAAAACTGTAATAAGGTATACGATTGTAACTGAGGATAAAACTGTAATGGAATATACGACTGTAAATGAGTATAAAACTGTAATAGATTATACGACTGTAAATGAGTATAAAACTGTAATAGTGTATACGACTGTAAATGAGTATAAAACTATAATAGTGTATACGACTGTGAATGAGTATAAAACTGTAATAGAGTATACGACTGTAAATGAATATAAAACTGTAATAGATTATACGACAGTAACTTAGTATAAAACTGTAGTTTCTAACTTCCATTATAATTTATGCTTAAAATTAGTAAATTTGTCTAAGTGAAATTTTTTATACATGAAAATATGTAAACGAGCTTGAAAAGTCCTCCAGTGTTCATCTCTATTCAGCCATCAAATAAACTGAATTTAGTTACAGGCCAAACTGAGAAAGAAACATCAAATCTCTCTAGATAGATAGATAAATAGATAGATAGTATGCTGTAGCAATGATATACTACGAGATGTATAAATTTTTCATTAAAAAAGAAACGTGGCTTGCAGAGTTTCTTTTTAACGAAACATTTATACAACGAGTGGTATATCATTGATACAGCGTACATACTGTACTTATATTTTATTTATATCACATACAAATACATATGTTTGCCCTTTGAACGAAGTTAAAATTCACTACAGGCAGCTGCGTATTGACCGAGTGAATGAACTCCTCACATCCCCGAGTGTGTCCGTTACAAAATGTTGTTCTTTGCCTTTTGTGGCTATTCACAATCACCTTTGCATATTGATAAGTTGATTGTTTTCTATTTTTAGTTTCTATTTTTCTTCACATTGATTAAATCAATATAATACATACTTATGATTTAAACTTGAAAGATGGTTTTAATAATAAAAGTAGAGCACAACAAACACTTGGTTAGTTACGCCATTCACATGAACGCTAAGCCATTCACCTACCGGCTCATGGAAATTAATGTAAAATTGAAACTAAGCGAAATGACGAACCAACAAGAGGTAATTGAAATATTTTAATGTCATTATTCTGCTTTAGTAACAGTACCAACGACCATTAACTCTCTCTCTCTCTCTCTCTCTCTCTCTCTCTCTCTCTCTCTCTCTCTCTCTCTCT
>JAECUM010054130.1:0-16241 GCA_016617855.1 Megalonaias nervosa
ATATATATATCTGTGTGTGTGTGTGTGTGTGTGTGTGTGTGTGTCAGATCGAATGTAAATGTATGAAGTCTATCACGTGTGGGAATTCCATTTGCGAATGAAGAACATTCACAGTTGGTATGACTATGGCACAAGGTCGGCTGTATCATCCCGTCAGAAACACGTGTGATTTCCCAGACGACCGATAACTCTTGAAGACTGTTATCCGTGCCAAAGTGTGACTGAGAGATCAAGATAACAAGGCCTTTAAGTTTCGGAAAAGCATAGGTAAGTTGCTCATTGACATTCTGACGTCTTTAAAGTCAATAATTTCCAAAAAGGATTATCAGATAATTATTTTGATTGCAGCTGATTTTGTACAAGAATATGCGTTGTGTAATGGAATAGATGGAGGATCTTACAAACGTTTCCGTTTTAAAAAGAAGGAATTCATCAAACCTGTTACTAATAGTATATGATTTTATGATTCCGAAGCTTGCCGAGGCAACAATTATAATTAGTCAACATGATTAATAAATTACATATAATTTTAGTGCAACTCCATGAATAATGTCTGTTTTTGTTAATTCGGACGCCTCGGACCTTATCCTTATACCATGAAGGCATTACTTAACACATGATATAGACTCTCGAGTGGTGGAAACAAGGGTCACAAAGTCACAATCATGTAATAACAAATAAGAAGGTATTTGTATTCTATATTACATCTGCATGTTTTAGTAAGCAGTAATTCGACTTAACTAAGCATTTTTTTTATCATATATATATATATATATATATATATATATATATATATATATATATATATATATATATATATATATATATATATATATATATATATATACAGAGAGAGAGAGAGAGAGAGAGAGAGAGAGAGAGAGAGAGAGAGAGAGAGAGAGAGAGAGAGAGAAAATTAGTAACACGATGAATTCGTTTCTCTCAGTATTGTTAATATACGGATACAGTCGCTAAAGTGCCCCTCCTCAAGACTCCTACCAAAAGGGTACTTGGCTATGTTTTGTCTCTCAGCTTTTGCCTTAAAATAGAAAACCTCTTAATTAGATATTTTACACTATACTGTGAATAATCTGGCCTTGCTACATTGCTATTAACAGTATCATCAAAATGCAGTCTATAGCGGGTTTCATAACACTTGAGTTTTTGTTTATTTATTTATTTTTTATAGATTAAAATCCTCGAAATGACAGCTGGTCAGATACATTTACTGTGGCTTATTCTCGGAGCTGCATCAGCATTTCAGTTCAGTGGGATAAATCTAAATGGTATACAATGTATGTATCGACGTTACTTAAAAACCACAACAGTACAACCAAACAACAACAACTACTTCTACAATGACTTATGATGGTGGTGGCGCAATCGGAACGTCCTCGTCTTTTCTATAGCATGCCAGAAGTTATTCAACTCGCATCGGAAAGAGACGAGGATGCTCCGAATGGGTGGTAGTGATAACAATAATAACATGTATGGATCTTAAAGTCGATGTATCATTAAATCAGTTTTTGTTTTATGTTCTTTGTTCTTTGTGGACACTGGATTGTTGTAAAAATAACCACAATTTAGATAAAGATTTATATAAACTATGCTAGTATTTAAACAGACAAATTTGTGTAACATACCTCAGTATTGGAGGAATACTGATTTTTTTTTTCAAATTATAATTTCTAAGTTTTAATTTTTTTAGAAAAGAGACAATAAATTCAAACAATCTGAATATGTACGCTGTATGGTGTTTATTAAAAGAGACCATCAAATAATTCATGTAACCTGTGCAGATCAATAAATCCTGTATTCAGTCAGACCTCTAATTCGTAACAATGCATATACAGTTTTATAAAAGCCCAAAATTCATCATGTTTTGATACAAGCAAGCTCTTTATATTCTCAATCTAAAAGATACACACCACCAAAAAGAAAACCATGTCAATTCTGAACATATTTTTCTTCTTATGCAATTTGTGCGGAAAGCAAGAAGTGTGTGTGTGTGTGTGTGTGTGTGTGTGTGTGATCTTGATTTTTAACGTAGCTTTAACAGTTTTTCAGTCATATCGCTACGATGTCTGCAGTGTGACAGTTTATAGTGATGTCATGCCGCAGACACGTAGCATCATGTTCCACCCAGTCACATTATCCTGACACCAGGCTGACCAGGCCTAACACTAACTCTTAATGGTGAGTGCCAGGCGAGGCAACTGTTAATACCATTTTTATAAATAAAATAAAAACAACCATGATTTAATGACTCTGCCGGGGTTTGAACCTGCGATCTTACGCATCCAAGGCGGACGCTCTAACCACAAAACCACCAGAACGGTTGTGAAAAGCAAGAAAGATCTGTGACAAGTTACATGTTAATCGATGTCACAGAAAAAAAAAAAAAAAAAAAAAAAAAAAGTGAAAAAAAAAATCAGATATCGTATATTCTATACATTCTCATTATGAAAACTTTATCAACAATTTTGAAACGGTAATATGAGTTGTGCCTGATATATATGTAAACAGAAAGGTAGTATGACTTGTGCCTGGCATATATGAAAATGGAAAGGTAGTATCACTTGTGCCTGGCATATATGAACATGGAAAGGTAGCGCTCTCATGACCTGTACTTGACATTTATGTAAATAGAAAGATCACATGACTTGTGTTTGACGTGTGTAAATAGAAAGGTCACATGACTTGTGCTTGAGATGTGTAAATAAAAAGGTCACATGACTTGTGCTTGACATATGTGTAAGTAGAAAGGTAATGAGATTTGTGCTTGACATATATGTAAATAGAATAGCTTGTACCTGTCATGTATGTGAATAGAACGTGATAGCACAGCTTCTTCCTTTGCTCCTATTGAAGTTTTTCTTTTCAATCAGGAGAAGTAGGTTGCGTCCGGTAAAGACAATCCAGAGTTTTTGGAATGTATAGTACGGGAACTGGCTAGAGTGCTCCCGTCCCCAATCAATTAGCAGAACTATCAATTTACAGTCAGAGTTTTTCTCCCTTAATGTACCATAAATAAATAAAATCATGGTGATTGCCATTTAAGTATGTCTTTACAATTTTATGAAAATTTTAAAAAGTGTTTCGAGTTGTGCAGATTTATTATTTTCTGTGCTATAGACCCAGCAACTGGAACATTCTCGCCTTTTTCCGTTAAGTCGAGCAAGAAACCTCGTATGCAATTCGCCACCATTGAGTATTATATTCAGAACTACTTCTGTTCACATCACACAATTTTCTACGTGATACACTCCACTGTATAAATTCGTTTCCGACTAATCGTATATTAAACACTTTCTATTAAGCGTCAAAGTCATCTTGACTCAAGCTTCCTGCGCGAATGCGAATTACAATTTTAACAGTGTCCCTAACTGAATCACATTTGAAGAAAACATAGTGTAATTAAAACACCTTGTCTCGTATAATAGTCCTGCGACTTGGAAGACATTTTCATTTATATATCTCAATTAGGCACGTGAGTGCAAGATTTTTAGCGATGAGCGCTAGGTCGCAAGCGGTACGAATATGGCAAAGTGGTCTTGCATTGCACCAGCGTCACGTGATTAACAAACTGGAAAAACCTAAAACTCGCTTATCGGGAATAGGTCAATTTTGAAATAACTTCATTACAGGTCTATATTCTGTCAGCAACAATGTTTCTCTTTATGTCTGCATCAGAGATTACTTTTGTTTTCTTTCATCAGTGCCTTTGTATCGGCGTGTAGCTCACTCGGACATACACGTAGCCTTCTCAGCCGGTCTGACACACAACGTGGAACTTCACGCTCCAATCAACATAACGTACGACCGGGTTTTCCTTAATCAAGGTGGAGGATATAACAATGGGACCGGGGTGTTCACTTGTCCCCACGGAGGTGCCTACGTCTTCATGTTTCATGGGATCTCAGATTCGGTGGGTGATGAAAGCTCAAGTTTACAACTTGTGGCCTCAAGTACACCAACATTTCATAAAGTTTAAGTTTAAAATTAAGAAATAATTTTGAATGGTCATATTTAAGTCAGACTTAAATTTCAGGAAAAGGACGTGCTGAATTATCAATGTGATTTTCTTTGGCAAAATCCAGACATGGCATGAATATCTCCAGTATGACGTATAGACTTCAAACGTTTGATTGATTAAGTCAGCATGAAGTATATACTTAAACTATCTGATTGATCCATTTCAAGTCAGCAAATCAGATTTTTAGTTCTAGATATGAACTGAAGTCCAGATCCAATATATGTGTTGGCAAAATCCAGACCTAGTTCTATTTCGTAAGGTTTAACCTTTACCAATGCCTGATTGGCAATTTCATCCAGGTCTGGATTCCCACAACTTAAGTTCTGACGAAATCAACGTCTATTATCCAGCAAACCAATTGAATACAAAATGTCTGATGTGCAATTGAACAATAGAATATGATATGTTTTGTAGTTTAACAGTAACACGTCTTGGTGAAATTAAGGCTCAGTTACTTGACTTTTAAATCCAGGCTCAAATTCTATTAGTGGAATCCAGGCATTTTTGACTGACAAAAATCACATCTTAATATTTCCTACTCAATATGCGCTTCTGCAATGGCACATTTGTCCTTCAGTACCAGTAAACTGGTAGAATTTGACAGTCTGCAGTAATAATACGTCAGATTGAAAATGCTTAGCACACGAATTGCAATACCTTTTAAAAATATTGAATTTAAAAAAAAAAAATAATAAATTAAGTTTTGACATCCTTATTTATTCAATAGTGCCATCTGAAAATATTTTACGTGGTTTTATCGTCATACCCTATGTTTGAAAATTATTTTTATTGCTTAATTGCTTAATTTTGTTTAAAACAAAATCATCACAAATCTATGTAGTCAATTTTCTTTGCTCAGAAGACGTCAACGTTGTCGACACGCAGAATGTTAGTGTATAGATCAAATTGTTAAGATCCCTTATTAGCCACTGGACACACACACACACACGCACAGACACACACACTGTACTAGGTCAAATGAGCTTTTAATTATAATACTCGAAAGCTTTCTCGCTATCAAAGAGCTAAAGAACAAATGTTAAACAATATTTAGTAATATTCCAGTATAGTAATCTGTATTATCAAATTACCCAATCTTTGCTTCTGTGAAACAATTGGTTCTTAAATCTGGTTAAGGAAAAACAACACCTTAGTTACCGTGTGCAGACTTAATCAGATTTACAAAAACAGATGCAGTGCCCCGTCTGTATAACGTTGCTCATGGGAGCCATAAAAGCTATTCGCGATACAAACAAGGTAGCATTCTACTAAGGGATGTACCAAAGCGGTTGTGTATCATAATAATGTATAAGAACAAGTAAAATAAAATGTTTAATTATGTGAAATTACATTATAATTGGTTATCATTAGACAAGAAATAAAGGTAAGCGAAACAATTATGGCAAAACAAATTTTAAAGAATTTAATAGGATCCATGACTAAACTCGCATTATGAGAGGAACCATGGTTTATTAGAAGGCTTGATAGTGAGAGATCACCGTATAACCCGCCCACACACACGCACACACACACACACACACACACATATACACACATTTGATTGCACTGCCGCCAGGTGTATAATACCATATCTATGTAAGATGTTTGAGGGGAAAGCTGTGTCATTTCAGGGAGTAGTATGATATTAGCTATTTAAAGTATTTTCTGATCTAGGCCAAAGTTTTCTACCCGCCCCTACTATGACTTTGTCCTCATATAACGCGCACATGACATTGCTTGAAAGTAACTAACAGGTGCCCATGCAAGAGGAACGTCATGGGGTGGAGGTGGGGGCGGAAGGTTTATTCCTAGGTCAGTCACCATCAAAAATGCTTTTATCATACTACTAAGTACACGTTTCTGAGATTGTCCGTCGGTCGACGTGGCAAGTATAAATACAGGTACAATTACAAACGAAAGTATAAGTAAAATGCGCAAGCACAGCGCGAGTGCAACGCAGACACTGCGTGAACACATTCTCTGATCATTGGTATGATTTCCATCAACACTAGCATGTCACATAAAGCTGCCACTATTATTCGAATTTTGTATTACAGACACAACCTTTGTACATGAGTGTAACCCAAATTACAAATACAGACACGTATGCAAAGATACACGTGAATATAGACATGCGTGAAGACATAAGCGAAGACATACGCGAATATGCATTATTTTTATCAAGAGGCCAGTATTGTTGGAAATGTATTACATACACAATCTTTTAACACTTGTCTGGTTTCCGGTTAACAGTGCAGTTGTACTCTTAGACCGATCAATATTTGCATACAGACTTAGTGTAAGCTGTGTGTTATCTGCCATTACATTATGGTGGGAGGTGGGGGAGGGGGCTGTCTCTTGCATAAGGATTATTAAATTGTTCTTTTCCACGTGCCGTTTAAATCTAAAAAAAAAAAACTCCAACATTTACAGAATCAACATCATGAAAATCAGTTTGAAGGAATCACCATCTATCCATACGGGTACTTAACTGTCTTTGGCGTTTGTATTTAAGATGAGGTTGTGGAATTTGAGGACGGGGTGTTGGATCGGCTGACACGCAATGTTAACATTGATGGAAATTTTGTTCCACTTATCACTGAACATCTTCTTCAGAGTGGTGTTATCATACCGTCATATATGCTCAAAAATGATAGCGAAGGTAAGATGGAAATAGACCTCTGGAACCACTCTGATGCACTAATGCCAACGCGAAGCCAGCTTAACGTCATAGCATAAGCACACGATAAACCTGGGGAAAAAGAAGTAACCGTCAGGCCAAAGACTGTTTCAACAACGATGAAGTGAAATTCACCGCTGAATCCACCCACCACCCCCAGTTATATTACCCAGAGAATATGTTAAGCTAACATTGACTCAACTAAGAAGAGAAAGATCTCGACTGGTATTCAACAAAGACGCACTTGCCCGCTTAACAGATCGTGGACGAAATGATAGTTAGAGGCAAAAACGTTAGGGCGTAATAGATGTCTTTTTAAATGAATGTGGCACAAAAGCCCAGGAAAACACTATTTTCAGATACATAAATATCCCTCGGAAGATATTTTATATTATTGTATAACTGTTGTACATGTACAAGTGAATAAATATGGTTGAAGTACGTGCGCGTCCTGCACCCGGACGTGAAGAACTATGATAGACCTTCAGTATTACCGACTCAAAATATAATCGAAGCAGAACAACAGCTGCGAAATGAAATCGCAAAGAAAACAGCCCTATTTGTGAAATACAAACTCGTGCACTTGCTCAAAGATGCTATTTGTATAATCACCTCCGCAATCATCGTTGGCCTTATTGCATATCCGTAATCACGACTGATTAAATTATAATTGGCACACCAATCCGAATTGTTGTTGAAGTCATATCAATAATAACCGGCGTGAATGGCGGTGTCTGCAAAATGATCTCGTCACGGTTACATTCGCGAATACATATCTATTCAGAAGTTATCGCGGTAGCACAAATTAGTCTCAATAAAATTACCAAGCTCTGCTCGATGGCAATTGAGGATAAAACGATTACCACAGCTGAGTTCGACACCCTGTTAGCGGAAATTGAAAACCACCGGCAACTATGAGCACAGATACGGAGCCGCGGAATAGTGGATTTAAAGGCAGTAAAAGTCGAATTATTTCCTTTTTTCACACGAGCGGTACGTAAATGTCAAGGAAAAAAACAGGTCTTTCACCACAGTATATTGCGGAAATACAACATAGTTCCATTCCTGCAAAAGAATGCCTAAGAAATGTATGCAATCAGCTCAACCAGGTTATATCAGATATGGAATGCTCTCAAATATTGCTTAGCTTAAAAACATCCGTTATTAGCCAGAACGATCTACAGCCAGTAATTGATAGTATTTAGTCCATAAAAGAACATGTAATATCGACCTAAAGCTCCTCAGACCATATATGTATTCATTCTCTGATGCTTGGATTCGATGATATGGAAGAAAAATATCTGATCTGGATAAAAGAATATCAGAAATGGAAGATAAGCTTGTAGAGCTTTTATATAAGCTCGAGATACTTGTAACAATTTCAGCAGTCTCCGGACGCTTTAAAACTCGTAGAGTATTGTATAGAACAACGATATAGAAAAGCATGCAAACGATTGGTAGAAGACATTGTAAATGAATTCCAGAGCAACAAAAAAAAACCAAAAAAAAAAAAAAAAAAACCCGTAGTTTGAATAGTCAGCTCACAAACCTGTCAATCGACCAATTATGTTGTGCATGGTGGGTGTGTCTGTAATATATGTTCAATAATAACAGCCACTTTGTTTACCGTGCGAGCTTTGATTAAAAACCATGACAATGGTCAGTGGATGTGTTGGTGTCATATCTGCATTGCAACCGAGATGTATCCGCGCTTGTACTTGTTCGTTGTTCTTGTACTTGGACTTGCACTTGTATTTGTAATTGACACGTGGACGGAAATTCTCAGAGACGTGTACTGAGTGGTATGATAATATCGGTTTTGCTGATATAGGTTAAAGACTTCTACTCCCTCTCCCCCCCCCATGACTTTCCTCTTGCATGGGTACATGTTTGTACCTTTCACACGATATAGAAGGACAAAGTCGTGGGGTTAGGGTGTAGAAAAGGCTTTGACCTAGATCAGTAACAAAAATCTAAAACAGTTATTATCATACTACTCGAGGGTTTGACTGCAGTCTGAAGTGATGCGACGTAATCCACCAGTTAACAATATGTTTCTTTCCTCACCTATTACTGAACACTGGAGTTCCAAACTCCACAAGAAGAAGACGACCATTGATTCTTAAAGACCTTCCTGGCTTCGGGTGAAAAGACTATGTTACTGTAGGCCAGTCATGACTCAAGAATTTATGAATCGCCAGAACAGAGAGAACACCGTCTACTTTTTAAAATAATATGTTTTGTAAGATCGAAGTTTTTCTTCTGAAAATTTTATAAATTTATGTATATTCGGCTGCGAAAATCTAACTCGATTTAGAAAACAAACATAATGAAGTTATTAAACATTGAATTTATGCATGCCATAAAGTACAAACTGTCCAGGTGTCTAACCTAATATAGGGCAACATACGTCTTAGTCAGATGAGCTTGGTACAACATGTGTGAACCGATCACACGTTGCCCTGGATAAGATTGGCTATCGGTCCATTGCATTTTCAAATAAACAGCAATTTATTGACAGTTGCTGGAAGATAGGTGAAATTTATAGATTAGCCCATGCGTAATATTGTTGAATACTGTCATTATAAACCAGGATGGACAATTATGGCTTGACCTGATGAAGAACGGCGAGTACATGGTCAGTGGTTATGCCCATCAGACGCAGGATTACGCCTCAGCCAGCAATGCCATTCTGCTGTCTCTTGAAGAGAGTAAGTACAACTCGATAATTGTCATTCGGCCAGCAGTCGCATACTGCGGTCTCTAGAAGAGAGCAAGAACAAATCGATAAGGATCACTCACAATTGTCTGA
Source organism: Megalonaias nervosa (assembly GCA_016617855.1). Lineage (NCBI taxonomy): Eukaryota > Metazoa > Mollusca > Bivalvia > Unionida > Unionidae > Megalonaias > Megalonaias nervosa. The sequence continues at coordinate 9,529 of JAECUM010054130.1, forward strand.
GCAATTGCAGAGAGCTTCTTAAGGAAGTAATCCATAATTGATTTTCGTATGATATTGCAACAGTGGAAATATATTGCATGATATTCATTTAACAGTATGGAAAGCATACTGTTTGGTGACTAGACTGGTACCAGAGCTTGTATTCTTTGTAATTCGGTCTTTTAGATTGAGATACGAGGAATAAACTTCTGTGTACCACATTAAATTGAGGCACATAGCGTACATAGAATTTTTTTTATTGAATTGAGACAATTCCAGCATTATATAAAAGGAATTCATTATTAGAAGTTTGTTATTTGTGACTATAAATAACGAAGGACTGGAATTTGCGGAAATTTTATTCTGATCTATTGAACTAATTAAAAAGGGAGCATATATATATATATATATATATATATATATATATATATATATATACTATATATATATATATATATATATATATATATATATATATATATATGAAGAAATAGACAAAATTGGGGGGGGGAGAAAAATTTCCATAAACATCTTTTCAAGCTCCATGAAAGAATTTTCAATTTTCTTTTGTTTATTTGTTACGTTACTGTTACCTATACTGTCGACCGCTCCGGTGGCCTATTGGTTAGAACGTTCGCCTCGGATGTCGGAGGTCGCGGGTTCGAACCCCGGCCAAGTCATAACAACTTTTAAAAATGGTACTAGCAGCTGCCTCGCTAGGCGCTCAGCATCAAGAGGTAGTAGCTCTCTCTGTCTGTCTGTCTGCAGTCTAATTGTTGTGGACTTACTGATGATCCCAGATTTTAGAAATGGACTGAGAGTAACCTTCCAACACACTTTATCTTACCTAGAGGTACACCAATTTGTTGTTTGTGGTTTATCATCATTTTTCAGCACATGATAGGCTATATTTGTGCGGCCATTATATGTGCTGAAGGAAGAACCGGGGAAAACCCCAGAAAGAACCACCAACCGACGGGAAGCTACTGACAAGTTTCCTTACGAAATACCCATGCTGGGGCGGTTCCCAGCATCGAACCCATAGGGACAAAGTTGTGCTGTGAGTAAACTGTAACGGCGAGCCCCTTAGGTCATCTTTTTCAACAACTTGGGTCACATGAACCAAAAATGTAAAGCATATCTTATAGTAACTATACTATAATTATAGAGCTGGCTATCTGCGGGCCACTCACACATATACCCACCCCATCCTCCCACCAAAAAAAAAAAAAAATCACCACAGCGAGCTGGCAAATTGTTGTAAGTTGGGTCACTCGGCCTAAATCACTCGGCTACACGATGTCCCAGCGGTTCAGCAGTAGAAATGTACTTATATGGTTATGATTCGTAGGACAGAATATCTGACGTCAAGGGAAAAGGGCAATATGACTTGAAATAGAATCCAGGGGGTGTAAGTGTAGTGGGGAGGGGTAAGGCGATTAGGCTACAATGTGTGGTTGAAGCGAGGAGGATGAAAGAAGTTAGGGAGTGGGTGGGGATGGGTTGATTTGGTGGTCGGGGCATCGTAATAAGATGATGAGTAAAAACAAAGGGTTAACGGAGGCAAAGTTCCTGCAGAATACGATAATATATTTTGAATTGTAAACTTTGTAAAATTCAGTTATCTTCTTCAGATGACCGAGTGACAATACAAGGAAGGGGGGACAATTGGCTGTACAACAAGCCGAATGAGGTCTATGCGACATTCTCCGGATTTCTGCTGTATCCTGATAACCAAAGTCCGCATTAGTCAAGTGCTGGGGACGCTTTCTGTGGGATAATAAATATGATTCATTGTAATATGTTTTGTGTTACATTCTTACTGTAGATCATGAAGAAGTAATGAAGAAGGACGAGGAAGAGAGATTGACAGAGGTTTTTTATTCAGAATGTTGTCTCATGTATCTGGTATGTAAAATGGCAATTAGAACCTCGCTCACCCATTTCGTCAAAATGGAGAAATAACTCTCAGAGGTAGTTGTTGGAATACACATTAATTTGATGGGTTTGGAGTGCACCACAAAAGTAACACCAGAAAAGTCCGAAATTGTTCTGACTATATTTTTCCTGCCTCAGCCGCCATATGGTATCATGTGAACAAAGTAGTTCAGAATATAGTTCTCAATAACGGCGAATTACAGCTGAAGTTTCTTTCTCAACTTGATGGAATAGGCCAAGGATGTTCCGATTGGGAAAATAGACAACTTAGTCAAGTCCCTTCGTTTATAGCATACCTCAGCTAAGTATTGAGGTATATGGGATGCTGGATGAGTGGGAGGTAGAGATTTCCCGTACCCCACATCATATACCAATTTTCGAGGTCTTCTTGTATTTTTTATTCAATATTTTCACCTTTGTTTACACAAAATATAAAATGACCCGGCAAATTTGCATAAGACGTTCCACGCCATAAGAGAGATTAGCACAAACGCTTTACAAATAATATACATAAAATCTTCTTGTAAATGAATAGAAAATTACATACAGTATAATCGACTAAGGGAGGAGCATATGAAGTGGGGAATTCTGAATTCCGTTAAAATCAAAAGATGTACACAGACACAAAGGGATATTATTGCTAATTAAAAGTTACCGATAAATAAATTACTTTATATATATTAACAAAGTGTGTGTGTGTGTGTGTGTGTGTGTGTGTGTGTGTGTGTGTGTGTTGGGGGGGTTACATAGATTTCTTCTGCGACCTAATTAAGAATCGACACCAATATCCCTTTTCTCTGCGACCTAAATAAGAATCGACACCAATATTTCAAACTACAATTCCCACAGCGTAGTAAATTTAGCACCGATGACTTGCCTTGAGATTCGACATTTTAGACACGCATAACATGATATACTATTTCACCTTTAAGGATTAACAACCCGTTTCCCAACGTTACCGCTGGACATGGCAATGATCTCTCCCACTTAATATGCAAGTACAACGTGTTGAATGGTGTACTGCCCTGGTCGATCGAATGACGTACAGCGCTAGCTGGTATTCTCATTTTTTTTTTTTTTTGTTGACCAGTGAGACGGTAGTATTTCATTTAAATATTATGACCTTTATCAGAGTAATGTAATGCACAAGGTAAAATCACTAGAATGATTTACACTTCATTCTTACACCAAAATACACAAAACAGTGATGCGCATGCTCGTAAAATAATAGCTTAATTGTAAACAAGGTAACGTGAAATTTTATATATATATATATATATATATATATATATATATATATATATATATATATATATATATATTCGTTTAACACGTTTTAACTACAAAAGAATAAGCAAATTTTAAACAGTGATCAACAAAAGACACAGAGATTCATTACGTGGATCTTGGAATGAGTAGAGACTTATGGGGTTACAAATCAGGATTTGCATTAATTGTTATCAATATTTGCATTGATTGTTCAAATGCACTGGACCATATTTGGTTTAGACAATGTGGTTCTGTTAAAGTTCTATTTGACTTAAAGATAAGATTTATAAAATGACATGCTGAAGAAAGTAAATATATTAATTTTTTTATTAAACAAATATACCATAATCGACCAGTTATCATTAGCATATTCAACAGAGGTAAAAGAAAATGATAATGTAGTTGGAATATTTATTTGACATTTAACATCCAAATCTGGAGATGAAGTAAGTTAAAGCACGAGCTAGATTACTGATGGGAAAGAATATTTAACATTACTATAAATAGATATCACCTGGTCAGAGGAAGTGTATACATAGGCTTGCCTGAATGGATTACGAGCAACAAAACTTGTACCAATCTGAAAAATAAAGATGGTAAATGTTTTCTATATACTGTGGAATCTTTCTATATACTATGGAATCTGTGTTACACATGCGACGTGCGATGTAAATAGACCATTAAAATACAATGTATTGCTATATAGTATGTAGGTGATCCATTTTGTTTTACCTACGATGAGGTCTTTCTTCACAATAACAGATAATTTTATAAGCTGTAATGAGTAAACAGCTAATCTGCAATCTAACTCTAACCAATTGTGAAAAAGTAAATATTCTGTACAAATAATCGTATAGGTTAAGATTACAGGTGTACAAAAATGTGTATTACCTGAACTTTGATATTTGAAGGTCATTGTTGTTGTTGTTGTTATAGGGTTTAACACCATTTTCGGCACAAGATAGGCTATTCATGGCGGCCAGTATGAATGGTGGAGGAAGAACCCGGGTAAAACCCAGAAAGAATCACTGACTCACGAGACGCTACTGGCAAACTTTCTCACATAACCACATTGGCCGTACGTGAGACTAGAAGCCAGGCAGGCAGAGGTGAGATGGCAGTGATCTGTAACGGTGAGCGCTTTAGACCACCCGGGGCCCCTTTGAATGTCATACTTCTATACTAAATCTATTGTGTGAAATGTTATTGAACAAAACGCTACCTTTCATGGTTAAATTACATAATTGTTTGCAAATGTCTGAGATTTACCTTCAGAGCTAAAAAGTCTAATAACATTAACTTTGTTGTGTCATTGATAGAACTCCGCAAGGAGAAGGCATATTTTTAATAGATCAAACTATACCTCTTACTCCCATACTTAAATCAATTCCATCCGGATATTCCAAACCTAGAACAATGTTAAATTCATAAAAAAGATATGCGTCCAGGCATTAATGTCATTTTCTATTCAAACTCCTTTTTGTTATTATCGATTTTCGTTACTTAGTTCATCGATTCTAACATCCAATGCAAACTGAACTTCAGTGTTCAATTCTGTTTTGAATGTTATCAAAGTTTTCCTTTAGTTCAACGGTAACAGTATCAGATCTATAACTCAAGTTAATGCAAGAGTCCTTTTATCTTTTTCACTTTTGGAAGGTTTTGTTTCCGTTGGAAATTTTTCCCCAAATCATCGACTTTTGTTTCAAATTCATTTATTCCTATAATCTGTTTCATTAGTACAACATTGCTGCAGACATTGTTAACCAATTACACCTTGTAGTACACTGATAATTGTTAACCAGTTCTCTGGGTATATTCTTTTGTATCTGTTTTTTTATGTTCAACCTCAGAATGTAACTTGAGGTAAAAGTCGTAATTGTAAGATCTTGAATGGTTTTCATCCAAATCTAAGCTTTAATACACTTTTGTTTTATTGACCACTATCTTTAAGGTTATTTGATTTAAACCATTCTTGTGCAACTCTGGTGGGGTATTAATATTGGAAGTTGTCTTTTTGTTCAAGTTTGAAAGTTTATTTGTTAAAAAAACATTGAAAAGCATTTTAGTCTCCTTAAAATCTTAACAGATTATTAATGTAATCGTTGAAACATCAATTTCCCTATGCAGCTATTATACTGCACTGTTAACACAGCAAGAAACATAAAACAGGCAAGTCATTTCCAAACACTGAGTTGTCTATACTAGCATATGTAGCAGTCATCTTAAAGTTGTGACTGAGCTGTCTATATTAGTATCAAGACCAACCATCTTGAAGTTGTGGCTGAGTTATTTATACTGGTACATGTATCTGTACTGGTCTTAAAGTTTTTGTGGCTGAGTTGTCTAAACTAGTACATGTATCTGTACCAGTCTTAAAGTTGTGGCTAAGTTGTTTATACTAGTACATGTATTTGTACCAGTCTTAAAGTTGTGGCTGAGTTGTTTATACTAGTACATTGATTCGTACCAGTCTTAAAGTTGTGGCTGAGTTGTTTATACTAGTACATTGATCTGTACCAGTCTTAAAGTGGCTGAGTTGTTTATACTAGTAAATTGATTTGTTAGTCTTAAAGTTGTGGCTGAGTTGTTTATACTAGTACATGGATTTGTACCAGTCTTAAAGTTGTGGCTGATTTGTTTATACTAGTACATGGATTTGTGCTAGTCTTAAAGTTGTGGCTGAGTTGTTTATACTAGTGCATTGATTTGTTACAGTCTTAAAGTTGTGGCTGATTTGTTTATACTAGTACATGTATTTGTACCAGTCTTAAAGTTGTGGCTGAGTTGTTTATACTAGTACATTGATTTGTACCAGTCTTAAAGTTGTGGCTGAGTTGTTTATACTAGTACATGGATTTGTACCAGTCTTAAAGTTGTGGCTGAGTTGTTTATACTAGTACATTGATTTGTACCAGTCTTAAAGTTGTGGCTGATTTGTTTGTACTAGTACATTGATTCGTACCAGTCTTGAAGTGTCTGAGTTGTTTATACTAGTACATTGATTTGTACCAGTCTTAAAGTTGTGGCTGAATTGTTTATACTAGTACATTTATTCGTACCAGTCTTAAAGTTGTGGCTGAGTTGTTTATACTAGTACATGTATTTGTACCCGTCTTAAAGTTCTGGCTAGGTTGTTTATACTAGTGCATTGATTTGTTACAGTCTTAAAGTTGTGGCTGAGTTGTTTATACTAGTACATGTATTTGTACCCGTCTTAAAGTTGTGGCTAGGTTGTTTATACTAGTGCATTGATTTGTTACAGTCTTAAAGTTGTGGCTGAGTTGTTTATACTAGTACATGTATTTGTACCCGTCTTAAAGTTCTGGCTAAGTTGTTTATACTAGTGCATTGATTTGTTACAGTCTTAAAGTTGTGGCTGAGTTGTTTATACTAGTACATGTATTTGTACCCGTCTTAAAGTTCTGGCTAGGTTGTTTATACTAGTGCATTGATTTGTTACAGTCTTAAAGTTGTGGCTGAGTTGTTTATACTAGTACATGTATTTGTACCAGTCTTAAAGTTGT
>JAECUM010054131.1:0-2500 GCA_016617855.1 Megalonaias nervosa
CGAAACGAATAAACTTTTTCAATTTATTTTGTACAAATATCACGAACATTAACATAAATATATTCATCTGAATGCATCGGCCAACGTTCTGACACCTAAGATTCCTACTGACTGTGTGAATTTAATGTTGGCATTGCTGATACGTATCGTTTGAGGTAACTGATATGAATAAGAAAGTCTTCGTGTGGTGATCAGGATGGCTTCGGTTTTTATCGTCATCAATCTGCAACTTATTACATGTCATCAGTGACTTCACGTGGGAAATGCACTTATCTGAGCGTTGGATGGTACCCTCGACTTGAGCTGGACTTCGGGATTTGTATATTTGAGTATCATCAGCGTACAACTGGTGAGACACAGGCTATCGATATGACACTTGAGAGTGGCAGAGTGCATAGAATGAAGAGAACTGGGCCGAGAGCAGAGCCTTGTGGAACACCAAAACATAGATCAACTGGGCTGGAATGTTTCCATTTACAAACACAGTTTGGCGTCCTGTTGACCACGTAGGACTTGAACCATTAATATACCATGGTCTATTGTGTCAAAGGCCGCAGACAAGCCAAGGAGGGTGAGGACTGTAATATTTCCAATATCCAAAGCAGAGAGAAGATCGTGAACCACTCTCAGAAGGACAGTTTCAGTACTATGACGATGGCGATATGCAAACTCTCCATGAGATAAAAATTGGGATAAAAAACTTTTTCAAAGATATTTTTACGTGAATGAGCGGTTAGAAACAAGGCGGTAATTCTTACAACAGTTAGGAGCAAGTATCGGTTTGTTCAACAGAGCCTTTACAATAGCAGTTTTTAATTTAAAAAATGATGGAAATTCAATCGTTTCCTTTCTCTAACCCACGAACAGAAGCGTTAAAATCCACAACTTAATATTTTTAAACTTTACACAGAGAAAGTCTGTCATCATAGAACTTTCAGAATATTCGCATTTTCTGTTCCTCACCTTGTATGCTAAACTTGTGAAAACAGATGTTCTTAGTGTCCTATCTGTGAGCGGTCTGTCGCAATGTATTTCAACATTCTGAGCTACTGCAGCATCCATATGGAATATTAACATGGATGGATTGGTATGGACCCCCTTTGTGAATTTAACATGGATGGATCGGCATGGACCTTTATGTGAATTTATTATGGATGGCTCGGTATGAGGACTACGGTTTGGTTTGGCGCTTTACGGCACAGCAACACAAGTAGATTATTTAATACCGAGGCAATTAGAGTAATGAGCCTTGCCCAGGCACACAACACTGTAGCTGTCCCATACTGGTCATAAGTATGATTCGAACCCGCACCTTTTCGGTCTTGAATCCCGTACGCTAGCCACTGAGTCACCGCAGCTAGAAAATGTATGAATAGTTAACATTAGCATTCGAACCACTGTGGGAATGTATGGGAACTGAGCATAGTTGGATTGGTATGGAATTTAAAATTAGCATTTATATTACCGTGGGATCTGTGAGCATACATGTTGTGGCTTTTTACCGTAAATCAGCACAATAGTGGTTATATGATGCTAAAGTAAAGGAAATGTTCAAGACTTGTAAAACGAAGAATTGCTCAAAACTTAAGGAAGATAAACCCATCCAAATAAATGTAAATACAGGTTATAAGTTAAACCCATCAAAATAATTGTCAACATGGAGTGGAAGATAAAATACAAGAGTAAAAATATTATACACTTCTCTAAACTGGATATAAAATAAAAGATAAAGGTAACACATGAAATCGTAAAATATGGTGTTATGTGGATCAATGGGAATTGAATATGGATCGGTCGGAATTGTTACGTGAATTTAATACGAGCGTTTGGGAAAAGTAGACAAGGTGCAAAACTGCAGGAATTGACAAAGCCATATGTATGAATATATATGTTCATTACCCGAAGAAGGCCTTAAACATATTAGTGTACATGTAAGTGGATCAAATTATGTTAGAGAAATAGACCTGCTGACAAAGGTGCAACCCTTTGATCTAAGCAACGGATACTGTGAAATATGTCTTCTCTCAATAGATGTGTGTGTATGTGTGTGTGTGTGTGTGTGTGTGTGTGTGTGTGTGTGTGTGTGTGCGTGATCTTGCGTTTCAACTTTTCAGCCTTCGTTTCATCTTTACTGTTTTGTATCTTCACACATTGTTGCATTGTTAAGGTTCGAAGAACACATGATTTTAATTGAGGTCAATATTAAATACCTAACAGCATAGTCATAAGTATGTATGTATGTATGTATGTATGTATGTATGTATGTATGTATGTATGTATGTATGTGTGTATGTATGCATGCATGCATGTATGTATGTATGTATGTATGTATGTATGTATGTATGTATGTATGTATGTATGTATGTATGTATGTGTGTGTATGTATCTATGCATGTATGTATGTATGTATGTATGTATGTATGTATGTATGTATGCATGCATGCATGCATGTATGTATGTGTGTGTGTGTATGTATGTATGTATGTATGTATGTATGTAT
>JAECUM010054131.1:7500-23903 GCA_016617855.1 Megalonaias nervosa
TGAGAAGTTTTAAGTAAATGAAACTGAAATCAGGCAGAAGACTCTGCAGTACCTTTCGCTTCTTAATATTCTGACTTCTAAAATAACCGCAGTTTCAAGTATGTTATAACAATATAACTAATGAGAAGAAAATATACTTTTTTCTAATTACTATTTGTCACGTGCCCCCTACGGAATTATTACTAACCCCGCAGAAGGACGGACAATTACAAGGTTAAATAGCTCCGAGCCCCAGTCAGCAAAGCCGACGGTCTAGGTGTCAATATATAAAAATAATAAGGTGAAAGGTGTAACAATTTAAAAAACTATATCACGGTATTTAGCAATTTCAGGACAATTTTTCAATGCAATTGCTTCCAGTCTATACAAGACTTATTCAAATTGCCAGTTATTTCGTCACGCGAAATTAAAGGTGAGTGTTTCCTTCCCGTGTTCCTTCTATGTTACTCATCTGTAACGTCCGCCTTGTATTCTTTTGTTGGTACTTCCTGTACCCTTGTTTCCGTCTCCGGCCCTGCGCCTTCGCACTACTGTCTATTCTCCAGGCCCTCCACGTCTTCTCCTCTCTCTAATATTCGGGTGGCGTCCTATGCCACCCGGAAAGCTTCCTGTGGATTAGAAGGGACGTACAATTTTGCCTCCTTGTTCAAGCACAGGAGAATTAACACACTTTCATCAGCATAATGGCAATTAAATAATTAGGTCAACTCATACACTCACATCTAAATATTCCATACACGCTTGTTCTATAATAAAGGCTATAACAACAACAATAATATCACGACTTCTGATACATACACGCATATCTCTAATTCTCTATATAGTAAACTATCTACATCAACAATATTCCTACGCATTGTACACCTTACAAATTATAAAAGACACATATAAATATAAAAATGCCCAAATATACGTGCACAAGGCCAACAATACTTAACTCTGCATAATCAACATTTTATATTCAAATACAAACAAGTACAAGTTCTAACACTGCTCACTATTAAATTCAGTTCTGCACCACGATGCAACATCGCAACAGATTACACCATCCACTTCTATTTTATCCTAACAACTACATACATTGATCTTGAATATTATTAATTTGCTATACGCTATATTACGACATGCTGATAATTCAGATTAACATAAAAGATTAAATTTTTACTAAACTAAATGCACATAATAACGTATAAATCTTACAACACCTAGTAAGGAAAGTGAGACAGATTCGGGCAAAGATATTTTACCTCAGAAGCCTTTGTTCTAAATCTCGTCCGAAGTTCCTAGAACTCCTTCCGGCTCTTTTTACGAGTGCCCAATTTGCTCTCGGAGAGCAGCCTAGTGTCCCCCAACTTCTCTAAGACCTACCATTTCCACGTCCAAACGTGAACTGGTTCTTTCCCAATGAATGTAACAGAATAATGTCTGGCTGCATGAGAAAACTGCCCCAAAATTTGGCTATCTTAGTTCTGATCGGATACCGGTGGTTTCTTTGAAAACTGTCTGGGGTAGTAGCACTGATACGTTATAATGTCGGGTTGTCTCTAAGCTAAAGCCGACCGGTGGCATCACTGCTGATTGCGAAACAAGCAGAGTTTCTCACCACCGCGGCAAGGTACTCTTAGAAGTAACCGCGAAATTGACCGTAACGCAATGGCTAAGTCACGGACAGGTAGTTTCTTTGTTTCAGAATCGGTCTAAAGTCGTAATATTATATAACGCGTATTGACATTACCCAAAGTACTTTGAATTACGAATTCTATCAGAAGACATTTATAAACATGAGGCAGGAATTGTTAGCAAATATTCTCACATAACGTGACACTATTATTGATATTTTTCCTAAATAAAGCCTGGAATGTACGTCCAAATAGGTCCCTTTAAGAAGCACCTGCCTTGCAAATTTGATGTATTGACCTATACAGTTTGTATTGAATTACAGCCCCGAGAAGACTTAATAGCAGTGTTATTGTGATCCTAAACAATAGAACATAATTACCCACTTTATGTGTGTGTCACAGTTCCAATTGAAGATGCACTGAACCATACTCCTGATCGAATCTGTCGCATTTTAATGTTTTCAAGATCGGATTTCCAATGTGAGTGTATATTAGTATGGAGCTATGAGATACAGCAAAAACTTGTCATTATGAGTGAATCCTTTTAACAGCTTACCACTCTCATTAGGGTTGTTAAAACAAACTAGGTCACTAAGGGTGAATCATGCTAACCAGATACTACTCTCAGGGGAGTTTTTAAAACAAACAGCTCACCATTCCCACTGTAGTTGCTAAAACCAAATGGGTCACTATGGGTGCATCCAACAAACAGCTCACCACTCTCATTAGGGTGTTGAGAACCAACTGGATCGCTATGTGATATTCCAACAAACAACTTACCATTGGGGTTGTTAAAACAACCAGGTCACAATATCCTATTATTAAACAGCTCCATACTCCTACTGGGGTTGTTAAAACAAACTCAGTTGAAACAGGAGTTCCATGGAAAGCTAACTCTTGCCTGCTCATATTATTCCATGACTTTACAAAATTTAGACATAAAATTTTTTGACATAAATGCTTAATGCTGAAGTCAATGATGGCATCGCTACTACACACAAAATAAAGGTAATATTTTAATCTTTCCATCTGTTAAATACAAGCTCGACACATTAATCAAGGTAGTAAGATTATTGATGCCTTGGAGAGTTAGGGGCACAGTAAACAGGACAGAAGGGATGAACAAAACTGTGCAATACTGAGTTTTTCGTGTGATCATAACTGAATTCCAAAATTGTCTCTCTAAAAATATGTAATCGAAATTGGAAAAGTTTAAGATTTTTTTCTCTTTATCTCTCCTAACCAAACTCGGATTTAAAAAATACATAAAACACTTTGACAGAAAATATGTATGCGATTACCTTTTATGAATATTCTGTATTCAAATGATTCTACATAGATGCTGGCAAACAAATATTAAGAGAAGAAACCTCTTTGAGTATTATAATTTCCTTCTAGGTTTAAATTTTGAGTCATGTCCCTCACAAATCTAGCCTCACTTGTTAAAGGCCGGAAAGCCAATATAGTTAAATATATAAAAGTGTTTATTATTAGAAACACAAACCTCCTCTCCCTGGTTGAGTAACTCCAGGGTTCTGTTTGCTTCGTAACCAGTGCAGTTCTTCATGTTTTTCCTCCAATAGTTCCAAACGTTCTTCATTCTTATTTTTCAGTTCTAATAGCTAAACATGGAAAACTTTCATGTTTAACACTCTGATTTAATAAGCCTTGAAACGTGCTTCTACAGTATGATCGCCATGGCTTTCCGTTCGATGCTCTTAGAAAAAAGATTAACCCATCAGAAAATCCTAGTTGTTTTGTGCTTATGAACAACTGTGTCATATGAAGAAATAACCATATTTAAACCTCGATATCAGTTTGAGAGTACACTAAGAGCACCCGGATTTTTAAGTATGCTTTTTTGTCCGTAGCACTATGTTATGTACATGCAGCTGCAATTTTTGTTATGGAACATTGTTTTGTTTATCATTTGGCTCCTTATGGCAGGCATAGAGTAGCCAATTATCCAAAACCATAGATTATCATATGACATGTAATTTTGATTTAAAATAAAAATGTTACAGGTGTACAGATCTTGTTTATTTTCATAAAAACTGTAACATTTTTAGATCTAGGCTGAGTTTAAAACTACGACACAAGAGCAGTGACACGGAAAGCAAGACAGTAACTAAACGTAACAAATTTTCATCATATTCCCAACAAATTACCTTTCAAAAAAAACATGAATCTGGAATCATCTATATCCCTTGCCTAGACAAAACTTCTGCTAGATGATGAAGAATTCGTTAACGATTTCATGTAATCGGGAGTTCATGTTTACAAAGTATATGAGAAAGTGATAAGCATCTGGAGTTTACTCCAGAATCAAAAGTATGAATGGTGAATGTTGAATGGATAAATAGATAACTGGATGAAAATTTAAAAATATTGAACAGATGAATTGTGAATTGCAAATAGCACATGTACACCACAAGTCTAAGAATCTAATATGTATACCAAATTTGGACCAAAAAGTACCTGTACACCACTAGTCTATGAGTCTAATGTGCATACCAGATTTGGACCAAAAAGCAAACCTACACCACGAGTCTAGGAGACTAATACGTATACCAAATTTGGCCCAAAAAAGCACATGTACTCTATTAGTCTGTGAATCTAATGTGCATACCAAATTTGGACCAAAAAGCACATTTACACCACGAGTCTAAGAGTCTAATATGTATACATAAAATTGGACCAAAAAACACATGTACACCACGAGTCTAAGAGTCTAATATGTATACATAAAATTGGACCGAAAAGCATATGTACACCACAAGTCTATGAGTTTAATATGTATACATAAAAGTGGACCAAATGCGCATGTACACCTCAAGTCTAAGAGTCTAATATGTATACATAAAATTGGACCAAAAAGCACATGTACACCACAAGTCTATGAGTCTAATATGTATACATAAAATTGGACCAAAAAGCACATGTACGTCACGAGTCTTTGAATCTAACATGTATGCATACAATTGGACCAAAATGCACATGTACACCACATTTGGACCAAAAAGTATATGTCAACACGAGTCTATGAGTTTAATATGTATGCATAAATTTGGACCGAAAAGCACAGGTACACCACTAATGTAAGAGTCTAATATGTATACCAAATTTGAACCAAAAAGCAGATGTACACCACAAGTCTATGAGTCAAATATGTATACATACAATAAGACAAAAAAAAACGTGTACACCACAAGTCTAATATGTATCACAAGTTTGTACAAACAAGCACATCTGCACTAATGATCTAATTTTCTTTCACTTCTAGCAAATTATACACTTCTTGCATGATTCAAATGAAATTCTAAATTCATCTACCTTGGAGTAAAAGTGGATTCTCTTACATTAAACGAATGTGTCCTCAATTTCTGTAACAAAACTTGCACATCATTATGCACTTAAATATTTTCACTTTACGAGCATTTTAAACGTAAATGTAAATTTACCAATTTAGAGTTCATTCTTTATATTTGTTGGGATAATAATAGTAATCCTGCAAAGAAGCTCACAATCTTAAAATAAAATTATTAAACAAGACTGAGGTTTGTCAAATTTGGGCTACTTCTCATTCATAATGACTGCACTTCGATAATATCAGTTTTCTTCCCAGTCTTTTACTGTAGGAGTCCCGATATGATATCATTTATGCCTGTGACACTTTAAAACCTGACACTACGTTATATTCTTGTACCGCTATGCTTTGCGTTTCTCACTATCCTTATAAATGAAATCTGTTAAGTAAACATCATGTGACCTAATACACATGGTTATGCATAATGAAAAACCTGAACAAATAACAAAATTCATTAAGGTTATACAAGAACAAATCTGAAACTTTTGGAAACTGACTGTGCAAGTCTAAAGCCAGAAATTGCTCAAAATCCAGAAAACTTGCGTTTCTGTATTTGATGAAAAAATGTTAACCCTTCCACTGCTCAGCTACTAAGTACTTAGGCTCACCACCCTAACTGACCTATCTGCCTACTAATTAACAAATAAACATCTACAAAACACACTATTTTTCAAAATTTAAATATATACTTAAAACTTTTGGGTATAGGGTTAAAAATTCGATTAGAGTGGGCAATACGCATACCAGTATGTTTAATTTTTTATTAACTCTAGATCATAAACTAACTTATTTCTGGAATATCTGATTAAATATATATACCAGTTTAATGCATTTCTGTAGGTCAACAAGTGGTGACATTCTTTTGTCTTGTCTGACTGTTCCTTTGCAAACTGCTGTAGGTGTTTGTTACTCTATCTACTAATACAAACTATATTTGGTAACAGAATGGACACTATGACACAAGAATGAAGGGACTGAATTCAATCGAGGCTACAAACATAGTCTCCTGTCTCTGAGGGAAACAAATTGCTCAAAAGGTTAACAATATGCATGTTTACCTTTTGTGATTTATATATACATTTACCTCCCTGCATGACTTTGGGGAGAAAGAGATAAAGTTTATAATGGAGCTGAGTAACTAAAATCCTAGATACTCTAATCAATACAATACTGATTAATGCACGAATACAATACTGATTAATGCACGAATACAATACTGATTAATGCACGAATACAATACTGATTAATTGACGAATACAATACTGATTAATTGACGAATACAATACTGATTAATTGACGAATACAATGCTGATTAATGCACGAATACAATACTGATTAATGCACGAATACAATACTGATTAATTGACGAATACAATACTGATTATTGCACGAATACAATACTGATTAATGCACGAATACAATACTGATTAATGCCCGAATACAATACTGATTAATGCATAAAGCACACTAGCAAATATTTGTTGCCATATTAAGATTCTAAACATGGTAAGACACCTGCCAATTCCAACAGGACCTCCTCAGTAGTAGAGTCTATATTTTTCCATAAGTAAGACCAAATTTCAGTAAAGTGCAATGAAATATGATGTACTGCTATTATCAACATAGAAAGCATGTTTTTAAAGTTGAGAAGTATGATCTGAGAATGAGACAGCAAAGCCACAGCTTATGTTCAACTTAACAATTTCTAAAGTACACTTAGACTTTATGTAACTCCACTATAATATCAGAGACTGTAAATTCAAACCACATGGTGCACAATGCCATCTTCCTAGATGTCTCATCTTCACGTTATCTTTGCCCTTTGTTTTCATTTCACTTCATTTGGCGATGGCAGTTTCTCTTCTGCCTTGAGACATAGTCAAATCAATATGACATGATGTCCCATAAATATATGTGTTACCTTTTCTGCTCTTTGTAACGAAGAATCGGAATATTCCTTGTCATACGTCTGTGCTGTATGAAGGTTTCAAGAGGCTTATTGTCGCTTTTGCCTTCAGGAAGTTTCCCCTTGTTGGATGACATATGTAGAAAATGCAATAAGCAACACTTTGATCGTGAAGCCATTTTGAATGTAAATTGTGTGCAGTTTAAAGCATCTGAAGTTCTTCTGTAAAGTTAGTCTGGTTCACTGACCAACTCCATTGAACATGAAATGCGGGTTCTGATGAAACCTGGACAAAACATTATCCAGATTTGACCACGACCGTTGTATTTTCGTAATGTTTGCTTTTATTATGTAAGTCCATAACTGAGTGACCATTTCATTAAGACTTACAGTCAAATCATAAAGGCTGGCAGGTCTTCGGTGAGCTATTTTCAGCGAAAACAGATTAATCAAAAGACAAATATGAACAATGGAAAAATAATTGACATTTACTGTACATCTTACTTCTCAAACTTTTAAGGGAGTTAAATAACGCGATATTTTACTAGAAAAGAATTGAATGTTTTACCACAGATATTGAAAATTGAATATAGACTTCCCATTTGTATTATAGATACATTCTCTGAAATCACTATTTTTCAAGGAGTACCGATTTTATGGATTCTGCTGATGCTACAAAATTACCACCCTGTGGAAACAATATGATCCTTTCCCCAATCCATGTTTTATGTACAAACAAAAATATAAATTTTCCAGACCATGAAATTTGATACCCAGGAAAATAAATTATTTCAAAATATATCACACACCTATTACATATAAAGTTTAATACACGGTTAGTCAGATAAAAGTTTGTCGTAAATGTCTTGAGAGTTAAAATTTGTACAAAAATAGAATTAAAAGAAAGAAGAGAGCTCTATAGTACATCTGTGAAACAAGAGAGACAGACATACAGACAGAGCAACTAACCAAGCTGTTTAAAACAGTCTTGGACAAGACACTATTACTTCTCTTCAAAATCTTAATAAATGTCATCTGTATGATTTGTAAATCTTATCGTATATACATTTGCATCATAGACTACCCAATTTGTTTTGGTAAACTGTCTTGAACTAAATGGCTTATATAAAAATGATGGACAACTCGATGAAAAATTATTGCCATTTTCTTCCATATACTTTATTCCCCCCCCCCCCAAAAAAGTCCATCAATGGGACTGACACTCTACTGGCCGAAAATAATTTCTTGAATTAGTACAAGAACATTTCTTAATTTAACTGCTGGGCCTTGAAACTATCTGATATTCTTCAGTAATAACAAGAGTTTTAAATTAGATGCAGTGGATGTAAAATTGGCACAATTTTTATTTAGGACCAACAAAACTTCATTTAGGACCAACATCATAAGACATCATACAAAGTCTTTTGGTGGAAGTGCTACGTTGATATGACTTTCCACTTTGGAGTAATAACAATAACAGATAGTGGTCAAAGGACCAAATAGAACAGATGTAACCTTTCGCGGGGGCAATCTGTGCAGTTATTTCTCTGGAGGAAGTACGGGGATGAAATTTTAGGTGGTAGGTCTGGAGCCACCTTGAGAACATGGAGCAGTTTCTTCTGCATCCATGTTCTCAATGTCTCCAAACCTATTATAGAGTTTAATGGGGTCATCTGACCCCTTTTTGCTGCCTATTTCCTTGAGATTTCTTTTTACTCTTTGGTGATTTCGATGGTTGGGTATTATTAAAAGTTATTTGATTAGATATCGTGTTTTTTGTGCTTGGTAATTGGGGGGGGTGTGTGTTTAGAACTTGATGATGAATCGGGTGGATCTGTCTGTGCTTGAACGTCCTTCGTTGTTTTGGGATTGTTTTTCACTACAGTGGAGAAGGCTGGGCCAGGAAGGGATGTTTTAGCCTGTACAAGCTTTCTGGCCTCTGGATAGGGAATGTTAGAAGTGTACTTTACTCTCTGTATTTCCTTCTCCTGTTTTCAGGTATCACAATCCATAGCTGACGCAATGCGGAGTTGCTCTACACTCAGATTCCTGATGAGAATGGTCTCCACACCAAACACATATTTGGCTATTTGAGCATCGGTCTTCATGATGGCCATATTTCTGACACTTATAGCATCGAAGTGGATTCCGTATGTATATCTCAACCTTCATTTTCAAAAAGCTAACTTTGACCACTCTGGGTACTGTTGTTTTGTTAAAGGTGAGTACAATGGTGTTGGTATCCTGGAGATTGTTGTTACGTTTGATACGTATTCTACGGACCGCAATCACACCTTCGTTTTTCATCCTGTCGATGATATCTGTGTCGCTGACTCCAGCCAAGTCACGACAGCGAATCACGCCTTTTGGACGTATTGAGTGTTGTGTGAGTTAATGAGGTTATTTGAATATCGAAGAAAGTTTTCATTTTCTGGATATTTTCTGTTTGTCCTCGTCGCTCACACTCAACAAGAAGGCAGCCCGATTTCAACTTTTTTTAAAAATTGTTGGTGTGCCGATTGATCCCGTAATGGTCTTTTCAATTACAAACGGAGAGGGTGTCGCGAGTTGTCTTGAGGGATCTTTTGATTGCATAACCATGAAGCGTGGGAATGACTCCACACTACATGGTTCGTCATCCGAGTCAGATACAGTTTTCGCTCGTTTTGTGTTGATTTTTTTATAGTTATCCATGTTAGTTTGTTTCAAATTCAGCACCCGTGCTCCCCAATAACGGGACACTTTTCAAGTGCCAGGGATACACAGATGTTATACAGTAGTAGACTAGGAGGCAGATCCTTGACCAAACCGAGAATTCTCCTATAAAACCTTCTATTTTGTAATCTTTTTAAGGAGTTATTTTCAGCTCAAAATAAGACTAAAAATATTTTATTGGAATGGCCAGAATTTGTTTTTCGATCTTGGAGAGGAGACCCCCACCCCTTTTCAATTTTGTCGGAGAAAGCTATACAGTGTATGTAAATGAGGATTTTCCTATCTCATGAATGCCCTACCCCTCCAAATATCTTTCAGAAAATTATATAATTGCTCAAGGAAGACATAAACGTGGAAATTCTATGTTCACAAGTATGAAAATGATGGGATTTAATCTGAGCAAAAAACAAATAACTGAATTTGATTCGATAAAATTAGCAGCTGATATGCTTAAAGTTAATTCTGGAAAAATTGTAAAAAATCATATTTTTCAAACATCTGATGGCTCGTACTGGATTACTTTTGTCGTTAGAACTGAAAAAGACCAAGAAAAATAAATGATTGGCTGACTGATGTATTTGAACATGCGATAAAAAATCTGCCTAGAAAATACTTGTATTTTCCAGAGAAGCATAATGCCCAAGTGCTAAAGTATTAATTCCGTCTTTACAATATCTTTTATCATCAAAATTACTTAGTCCACATTTAATGATCGTATCAGTTTCAAGTTTGTGATGATTTGATCTAATGACATTTGTCTTAATAAAACTGACATTATTATTTAGTGCTGATTTAAAATCATTAAAATTCATCATCTTTTTCACATATCCTCGAGGAATACCTTTCGCTTTCTTTGTCAATTTATTATCGTCGAGAATAACGGCGTACATTTTACTTCGAAGTCCAACAAACTCTCTCACCGGCACAAACATAAATTCATCTTTCATTTTACCAATAACTTTTTTATTCACATCATCATGAAATCCACTACTCGCTGGATAATCTGATAAATCAAATAAATTTTTATTGTTATAAATATCCTCACAGACATCTTCACATTTTATATTATAAACTAGCGAATCTGTATCAGTAAATAGCAACTCCGAATCTGACCACTGCTTTTTGGCAAAATTATAGTGAAAGTCGTACATCAGCCACTTTGATATATCAAGTACAGCTGCGCCAACATAAATAGGTTTATTTAACTTTAAATTTGTCTTTCGTCGTTGTATTGCAACAAGATTTTCATTAAATATTTTCATGCTAACAAAACCGTCATCGTTAACTAATTTATTTCTGCGATTTACATCATTAACAATTTCTATCGAAACTCGTTTTCTAATGTTTTCCATTGTCTTACCAAAAACCGAGTTGTTCATCAACTTGAAAAAGTTTTTCTCAAAGTCGGTCTTAGCTATAGCACGACTTTTCGTATTTAAGTTAATATAATCCGCCATCCACCTCGTCTGATTAAATTTTAGTACACGATGGACTTTTCTCAGAATCAGTCCAGCATCTAATGCTTGTTTTAAATTTTTGTAATGTATAACGTAATTTCTTTTATTTAGCATATTTGGAACTAACGTATTAACAATCGAATTTTTTGCTGTTGTCATAGCTCGTTGTTCAGGTGATAGTAAACTGTAATCTATCATCATCGATTCTGCACAAAATGGGTAGTCGTTATGTAGATCATGTAACGAGCTAGGGTAATCTAGATCGACTTCAACAAAGTATGAAATATCATGTAAATCTTTTTCAGTTTCTTTAAGAAATTGATCTGGAGATATCCAATGAAATCCACCGCAAGGCATTGACTCTGACATTGCATAGTCATACAAATTATTAGCGTCCCGATAAATAATATGATTAGATGGGAGATTTGTATCATAATTTTTTAGATATTTATTATTAGCTACTGCATATTTTTTTGTTATAACACTAATTGCAGACTGTCATCAAAACGTAATTTACCAAGAGTAACTGACATATACTTTTCAAAATTATTTGGTATACATTTTATCTTATTATTTAGTTTAGTTTAGATTTAATTTCCTCTTCACCAAAAGCTTCTACAATAATATGACTATCATAGCCGCGAAAGTTATGTAAAACGACAGGTATAAACTTTGGTGCATGAAATTTTAAATTACAATTATTATGAGCCGCTCCACGATACTGACCAGTTAAATGACAATGATCACGAACTTTATCACAGACTCCGTTTGAGTCTACCAATAACTTCTCGAAAATATGACAATTAACCGCTTCATCAAATTCAAGTTGTTGCTCAGATGTTATTCTCATTGGAGCTGTTTTAAATAATCTGTTAGAAATTTTATTAACTTCATCTATAAGATTTTTTAGTAACCATACCGCCGGACTTTCAGATTCGCTATCTTTAC
This sequence comes from Megalonaias nervosa, assembly GCA_016617855.1. Lineage (NCBI taxonomy): Eukaryota > Metazoa > Mollusca > Bivalvia > Unionida > Unionidae > Megalonaias > Megalonaias nervosa. Next base: position 19,513 of record JAECUM010054131.1, read on the forward strand.
ATCTATATAACTTAACCGGACATGAAAACTTATTGTCGATGCAACAAACTATTTTATAAGCTACTCCGCAGGGAACATGTTGTTGTATTTTTCTTGTTCTTGATTCATTAGGATCATTTTCTGCACCTGCCACTGGAACGAGTAGACACTCAAAATCGGCATAAATAACGAAAGGTATATTTAGCTTATGATCGTAGTTCTTAAATTTTAAGACTTTTTCTTTCTCGTTTGGCATAGTTATTCTTTGAATGTTGATACAGTATTTAAAATGTTCCTGTAGCTTTTCAGGTTTAGAAAACCCTTGTAGGCATCTGTAACAGAAATATTTCTTCCTTTTTTTTTTATTATACTGTCCGCCAACTATGCTGTTAAAGTTTTTTTATCCAACAATAATGTCCTTTATAAAATAATAAATTTGTTGTCTTCTGTGTAGCAGTCTCTGAAATATACCTTGGATAAACATTTTCTCGCTCATCTAGTCCGAAAACATTTACTGAAATATTGTTTTGTTTTTCAAACTTTGGTATCTGATTTTCTGACACTGGAAAAGTTATTCCGTTAAAATTTAGTTCGTCTTTGTACGGCAAATACTTTTCAATTCTATCGCTGTGGTCACTCTGAGGATGTCTCTCCGACAAAATTGCCCAACGGAAACACTGATCGTCGTTGTTTTTAACATTTATACAGCATTTTTTGTTTTTAATTTTTTTGGGAAGATCAACGTAAGAACTACCTCGAAGTGCGTTATATTTTGCTGCATGAATTAAAACTTCCTTTATCATTTCAAATTTCCAACCTGACCCAGATGAAGTAAATTCCTCCAATTTTTTATTTATTTCCTGGTGTATTTCAGCGGCGACTGTGGCAATATTTGTTCCAGTTAATATTTTTCGTGATTTAGCTGTTAGATATGGTTCGGAAATTTCGCTGTCGAAATTTGTATTTTCAAAGATTATATCAAGTATATCTTTTTCGACTGCACGTAATTTTGATAAAATCGTATGATATTGTACTATTAGCTTGATACTTTTGTGAGCTGCAAGTTCTTGAGCTATAACAGGTTGTAAAAGATGATATAAATTGGTAGAGTTAAAATTTGCTAAAACATTTTGATTATCAAATTTGTAACTGCTGTCGTATCCTGTAAAGGCAGTCGCTATTTTTTCAGGTTCTCCCATAAGGCTCTTCTTGGCTATATCACGTAATTTTAGCATTGCTATATATATAGTGTAATATTATATCTCTAATTAATTGTTCGATCGATAACTCACCGCACGCCAGTTGAAAATCAATTAGAGATATAGAATCCTTATAGTATAATGACAGAAATTCCGAGATATATGAGACTGACAACGGAAGAGCAAGAATCATATCATGTTCACCCGAAGTACAACTCATATGCTGGAAATGCATTGGGTTCGGTTATTAACATAAAATCTAAAAAATCTATTGGTAGACCAACACCAGCTGGAATGATAATTTCAGTGAAAGGTGATGACACAGATATGACTGAAATGTTTAGAAAAGATTTTATTTATACTTTGTTCTGCGATGATATTCCAGAAGGACGACGAGTATATAGAGCAAATGGCTCGATTAGTGATGATAATATTGAAAATTTAGCTTTACAAGATGAGTATCAGCCTCATCCGGTATTCGATTTATATGAGACTAACGATCGTGGTATTATTAGAAATAGAAAAACAAAAAAAGTATTAGGTAATTTGCAAAATAGTGGATATTTGAAGGTGACGATACGTGGAATTAAAACAGATCAAGTTCATTATCAATCTCATCGCTTTATTTATGAAACGTTTAATGGTGCTATTTCAAATAATTTAGTTATGGACCAAATCAACAGCATTAAATCCGACAATCGCATTGAAAATTTAGATTTAGTTACACCAAAAGAAAACACCAAAAGAGGAATTGGTGGTGGTAATAATTTCAAGAACCCTAAAAGATCAGTTATTTCAGTCAATATTGAGACTAGAGAAGAAATGAAATTTAAATCAATATCAGCTGCCGCAAAGCATCTTAAAATTCATCCACAGAGAGTAACAGACGTTGCCAACGGCAAAACTAAAACAGCAACGTCAACATCCACATTTGATAGATTTAGTTTCAAATATGATGATTAATTATATTTCCTAATTCTGTCTTAGAAAGACAGCTATGAGCAAACATCAAAACATCATCGCGATCAAATTTTAATGTTATAAAAGCACTATCATTAAGTTTATTTTTTTCTGCTGCTGTTAGTAATATTCTATCATTTTCGCCAGGCATCACAATAACGTCAACAGAATATGCACTATAACCCGACAGACATTTTGAACTGCCTCAGCCAGTTCCTTATAATTTAATATATTGACTTTTTGATGATATTTTACATCGGGAGATTTCGTTTCGCTGGTCATTTTTTTTATAAATTAGATAAAAGTATATTATAATATGGATTTAATGAAACGACTTACTGAAATATATTCGGAAGATTATATCCCCAGCAATGAAGTCGCCAACGACAAAGTCGCCAACAACAATTTAATTTCTACTGATATAGACAAATCTGCTAGTTATAGCGAAGATGATATTTTGTACAACAACGAATCTGACGATGAAGATGAAGTAGTTACTGTCGCTGACAGAAAACATTACAGCAGACTAACAGCTGGACGATATAATGTTAAGTATCACATTGCTAAAAAACAATAAAATTTAATTTTACTGTTGCCGAACAACAAATATTTTGGCAGCTTATCAAACCGTTTTTAAATCTAAAAATAACTGGCCAGCGAAGGAGCATAAAATACGATTTTATTTTTGCTAAGATATTCAGTTTGATGCCAGTTGATAATGAAAGAAAATTACATTTAATTTCGTTATGTAAAACTATCAAATGTAAATCTGTACTTGCAAAGTACGAACAAATTTACAATAATGTTATAAATAATTTTGCATTGACTTAGTTGGGATCCAACTATTAAATTTATCGCTATACCCACGACACTTAACTAAACTTTTGTCGCCGCGTTTTCACATAACTTTTTCGATAACGAAAACATCTTGTTCAGTTTTTTGAAGTTCCTGCTCGTAAAAACTGCCAGTTATAGGTTCACCAAATAAATCTTTTAACGCGTATGTTACGGGTATTGTTAAAAGTACTTTATCAACAACAAATACTTCTTCACTCCAGTTTGGAGTAAATCCTTTTTCAAATGTTTTTTTCGTCAGAGAAATTCTAACTTTATCACCCACTTTAAATTTATGTCTGCGGTACATATTCTCGTTTGCTAATATTGGATTTTTAATTGCGTCGTTTGGCGACATTTTAGTGGTTCGATGTTTCGTGTTATTATATTCGTCAACTATCTGCGGAAGCTCATCGACATATCTGTTTGTGTTTTTAGCTGTCAAATATTTATGTATTTTTTCGTTTAGCGTGCGATTAAATCGCTCGACGACAACGCTTTTACCTTCGTTTCCTGTAACATACTTTTTGATATTATTTTGTTCTAAAAACTGCTCGAACTTTTTATTGAAAAACTCTGCTCCGTGATCGGTCCAGATTCTATTTGGTTTTCTTTCTGTAGTTGTTATTATTTGTTCTAGCGCATCTGTTATCGACGTTCCTGTCTTGTCTGAAACTGGCACATTAAAAGCATATTTACTAAAAACATCTACAACGTTAAACAAGTATTTTTTTATCATTATTAAACTGAGCAAGATTTGACACATCAACTAAATCTATTGCCCAGATGTCATCAACGGCATTTGCGACAACTTTACGTCGCGTAAACTTTTTTTTTAGGTTTGTGTAGTTCAGCTGCAAGATCATCATACAATTCCTTTCCGAGTCCTAATTTATATTTTGCTCAAATAAAACCCTGTACCAGCCTTCTATCAAAACGTTCTCGCATATTTGGCGGCTCCATATCACGAAGTTCGTCTAACATTACTTTATCGCAGTCTGATTTTGAGTTTTCTACACGAACGTTATCAGGGCGTTCAATGTCACGATAGCAGATATCATGGCGCATTGCTATTGCATCAACTTAATTGTAAGGTTCTTGTCCTGGCAGCGGATTATCATTTTCATCTAGTTGTTTGTCTAGCGGATTATAAGGTCCAGTATATTTATGGCCTGGCAATGTCCAGCCGCCTTTTGATTTCGGTAATTTGCCAATCAGTTTATGTACATTTATACCTGTTCCAATTATTTCTCTCTTGTTACAACGTTGACAGTATGTGACAATTTTATTTTGCTCAAGACAAATCTTTGTCAGAATCGCAGTTGCATATCATTATTTATTAATCATCTACTAAAATATTTTTCAGAAAATAATAATTTTATTATAAATCTAAAAATATTTCTGAAAAATTAAATTTTA